>KZ825916.1:0-41974 GCA_003184645.1 Aspergillus ellipticus CBS 707.79 | reverse complement strand
TTTTTTTTTTTTTTTCCCTTTCTCGGGGTTCCTCTTCTCAAGTCCCATATTTCGGAGTCGAGTCCCGTCACACCCTCCCCGATAGACTTTCCCCCTCCCTCCTATCTCCCATCCGCTTTCGCCCTCCCAATCTTCCGTGTTGCTCTAATTTCCATCTTCGTTTTCGCTGTTGTTTTTTTACACCCCCCTCTCCGACTGGCTTCTCATGCCGTGTGGTTATCTTCAGACGTATCTGGATCGAACAAAAATCTCTTCACGACATCCATACTTATGTCCGTTTTTGACTGAGCGTCCTAGGGCACAATGGCTTGCGCGGACGAAACGCTCGCGGCCGCTGCTGCTATCCTGAAAGGTCTTGCGAAAGAAGCTCCTTCTTCCGGCACTCCTCCCTTCGAATTCGAATTCTCCCACCCTTCTGCCAATGGCTTCGACGCGAAGCTCACAAAACTACCCGGAGAATCAACCTCAGCAAAGGCGGCATTTGAACAAGAATTGGAGGCTTTGGTCCGACGAGTCCGTCATCTGGAATTCCAAAATGTCAGTCACCACCAGTCAACCCCCAAGTCCTCTCAGTCATCTCTCACTCCCGACGAGAGGAGGACTGATTTCCTGTGGTCCTTTGGTCTCTCTCGTTGTTCGTCCCGTGACGGTTCTGACTCTTCTTGCCTATCACAGCACCAAAATTTACACTTGCCCCATGGATCCAGACCTCCAGCCAACATCGAACCGGAAGAACAAGAAGTTGAGGAGGATATCGATGATGAGGATAGTGACGAAGATGAGGATTCAAACTCCAGGACACGCTTGGTACGCGAGGAGGACATCAGCTACCTCCGGAACCATGTCCAAAAACAGGCGGAGGAAATAAGCTTTCAGAAGGATATCATAGCTCAAGTCCGTGATGAGCTTCTGCAGCAGGAGGAACAGACACGGAAGGCGTTGACCAAGGTGGAGAACGAAGATGTTGTGCTGCTGGAACGAGAGTTACGCAAGCACCAGCAGGCCAACGAAGCATTCCAAAAGGCACTACGAGAAATTGGCGGCATCATCACCCAAGTCGCGAACGGTGACTTGTCGATGAAGGTGCAGATTCACCCTCTGGAAATGGACCCTGAAATCGCTACGTTCAAGCGTACGATCAACACCATGATGGACCAACTACAAGTCTTCGGTAGCGAAGTGTCGCGAGTCGCGCGAGAGGTCGGAACGGAAGGCATTCTCGGTGGCCAGGCCCAAATCACCGGCGTGCATGGCATCTGGAAGGAATTGACCGAGAACGTCAACATAATGGCCAAGAATCTCACGGATCAGGTCCGTGAGATCGCAGCAGTCACGACAGCCGTCGCCCATGGTGATCTCAGTCAGAAGATTGAAAGTCGCGCTCAGGGTGAAATCTTGGAACTTCAGCAAACCATCAACACCATGGTTGACCAACTTCGGACATTCGCAACGGAAGTTACGCGTGTAGCGCGTGATGTCGGTACGGAAGGTGTTCTTGGTGGACAGGCTCAGATCGAAGGGGTACAAGGCATGTGGAACGAACTCACGGTAAATGTCAACGCCATGGCAAATAATTTGACTACACAAGTACGAGATATCGCAACTGTCACCAAGGCGGTGGCCAAGGGTGATTTAACGCAAAAGGTTCAAGCAAACTGCAAGGGAGAGATCGCGGAGCTGAAGAATATCATCAACTCCATGGTGGACCAACTGCGGCAGTTCGCCCAGGAAGTCACTAAGATTGCCAAGGAGGTCGGTACGGATGGTGTCCTTGGTGGGCAAGCTACCGTCAATGACGTGGAGGGCACATGGAAGGACCTGACTGAGAATGTCAACCGCATGGCCAACAATCTGACCACTCAGGTCAGAGAAATTGCGGATGTCACCACCGCCGTCGCAAAGGGTGATTTGACCAAGAAGGTCACCGCCAACGTTCAGGGTGAGATACTAGATCTCAAGAGTACGATCAATGGCATGGTGGACCGACTCAACACTTTTGCCTTCGAGGTCAGCAAGGTCGCTCGTGAAGTCGGTACAGACGGTACGCTGGGCGGCCAAGCCAAGGTTGATAATGTGGAAGGAAAGTGGAAGGATCTGACCGACAACGTGAACACCATGGCCCAGAATTTGACCTCTCAAGTGCGAAGTATATCAGACGTCACCCAAGCCATTGCCAAGGGTGATCTGAGCAAGAAGATCGAAGTCCACGCCCAGGGAGAGATCCTGACCCTCAAGGTTACCATCAATCACATGGTTGACCGACTGGCGAAGTTTGCTACCGAGCTCAAGAAGGTCGCCCGCGATGTCGGGGTGGATGGAAAGATGGGTGGTCAGGCCAACGTCGAAGGAATTGCTGGGACATGGAAGGAAATCACGGAGGACGTCAATACGATGGCAGAGAACTTGACGTCGCAAGTACGTGCATTCGGTGAAATTACGGATGCCGCTACGGACGGCGATTTCACCAAACTCATCACGGTCAATGCATCCGGTGAAATGGACGAGCTGAAGCGAAAGATCAACAAGATGGTTTCGAATCTCCGAGACAGTATCCAGCGTAACACAGCTGCCAGGGAAGCGGCCGAGTTGGCGAACCGCACCAAATCCGAGTTCCTGGCGAATATGAGTCACGAGATCCGGACGCCCATGAACGGTATCATCGGTATGACGCAGTTGACGCTGGACACAGACGATCTGAAGCCGTATACTCGGGAGATGTTGAATGTCGTGCATAACCTGGCAAACAGTCTGTTGACCATTATTGATGACATACTCGACATCTCGAAGATCGAAGCAAACCGGATGGTGATTGAGAGCATTCCGTTCACTGTGAGAGGAACTGTTTTCAACGCCCTCAAGACGCTGGCGGTGAAGGCCAACGAAAAGTTCCTCAGCCTGACCTACCAAGTCGACAACACCGTCCCTGACTATGTCATTGGTGACCCCTTCCGTCTGCGCCAAATCATCCTGAACTTGGTTGGCAACGCCATCAAGTTCACCGAACACGGAGAGGTCAAGCTCACGATCTGCAAGTCCGACCGTGAGCAATGTGCTGCCGACGAATACGCATTCGAGTTCTCCGTCTCCGACACAGGCATTGGTATCGAGGAAGACAAGTTGGATCTTATCTTTGACACATTCCAGCAGGCAGACGGCTCGACAACGAGGCGGTTTGGTGGAACTGGTCTTGGTCTCTCCATTTCCAAGCGGTTAGTGAACCTCATGGGTGGTGATGTTTGGGTTACCTCGGAGTATGGCCATGGCAGCACCTTCCACTTCACCTGTGTTGTGAAGTTGGCGGATCAATCTCTCAGCGTCATCGCATCGCAGCTGTTGCCGTATAAGAACCACCGTGTTCTCTTCATCGACAAGGGCGAGAACGGCGGTCAGGCTGAGAATGTCATGAAAATGCTTAAGCAGATCGACCTAGAGCCGTTGGTCGTTCGGAATGAAGACCACGTTCCGCCACCGGAAATCCAAGATCCCTCTGGCAAGGAGTCTGGCCATGCCTACGATGTCATCATTGTGGACTCGGTGGCCACCGCTCGGTTGCTGCGGACGTTTGATGATTTCAAATACGTGCCTATTGTGTTGGTTTGCCCCTTGGTTTGTGTGAGTCTGAAATCTGCTCTCGACCTCGGTATCAGCTCCTACATGACTACGCCTTGTCAACCCATCGATCTCGGCAACGGCATGCTACCCGCCCTCGAAGGACGTTCGACGCCTATTACCACGGATCATTCTCGCTCGTTCGATATTCTGCTCGCAGAGGACAACGATGTCAACCAGAAGCTGGCCGTCAAGATTCTGGAGAAACACAACCACAACGTGTCCGTCGTTAGCAACGGCCTCGAGGCCGTGGAGGCTGTGAAGCAGCGCCGCTACGATGTCATCCTGATGGATGTGCAGATGCCGGTAATGGGTGGTTTCGAAGCCACCGGCAAGATCCGCGAGTACGAGCGGGAGAGCGGTCTCAGCCGGACGCCGATCATCGCGCTCACCGCGCACGCTATGCTTGGTGACCGAGAGAAGTGCATCCAGGCCCAGATGGATGAGTACCTGTCGAAACCCCTGAAGCAAAACCAAATGATGCAGACAATCCTCAAATGTGCTACGTTAGGTGGTTCTCTTTTGGAGAAGAGCAAGGAGTCGCGCATCTCGAGCAGCGGTGAAATGCACCCGGTCCACCATACCAGCTCTGATGGCAAGAGCCAACAGCGCCCGAGTCTGGAACCCCGTGCTATCACCGCATCGGGCAACGTCAACCGCGGCAGTCTCGCCAGCCCAACCGTCGAGAAGCCCGAGGACCTTTCGATGGAAAGGGTAGGTTTCGTGGTGGCCCCGAAATTCTTGCCTTCATCAACTAACTAGTTTGATAGGCACTGTTGCGGTCCAACAGCTCTTGAGACGTCCCTCAATATTATCCTTTCGCTTGTTTTCCTTTCATGTTTCCGAGTGGCTTCGATGCAAACCTTATACCCTATCTATTTGCGCGCCTGTAAGAAATGTTCTTTGGCATGGCGATCTCTTCCTGGTCGCTGCCTCGTTTCCCACCCAACCTCTTTTCGGGGAAACGCTTCCTGCTTCTCATGTCCCACCGCATACGTCCACTTACGCTTTGTTCCCCCCTGATTCTCGGTCGATTTTCCTGCTTTGCATACGTTTGTCGCTGGTAACATTGTCGACAGCCGAGCCATGGCATATTTACTTTCTCTTTTCCCCTCCTTATCTGCCTATATTATATGAGTGTGCTTGATTTCGGTTGTTACTGTTTATGCCAGTGAACCTCTGGTGTAAGGTGTTTGGCGCATGGAACGAGCGGCGGGGTTTTCTCGATATAAACCTGCGGCATGGAATGAAGACAAACTATAGGCGAGACAAGCACGCACCGGGGAGCCAGCATCCGCGGCGGTGCTTGCGGAATTCTCTTGCATATGTTCCCCTGATCTGCCCGGAATTTCTCCTTCCTCCTCATCTGAACTTGCGTCTCGAGTCATCTTTTCATTCCTATTTTGTATTGTATTTAATTTCCCCCACTAGCAGATGAGTCCCTTGATTTGGGACCAGGACGCCCGAATCAGCCACTACTTTTTTTTCTGTTTCACCGGGTTTACACACAATTGGCGTGTATGAATGCTTCCTCGACGTACCATCTGGGCGATGTTTGTCTCTGACAAAATATAAAGAGATTACTATATGATGGACCGACCGACTTCTTCAAGCGATGATTTGATTTCTAGACCAACTACATAACGCGCACTAGCCCTTCCTATCTATCAATCTAGATTGGACTCACAAACACATTTGAGCATTTTTTCCCTCCCGCGTAGAAAAAAAAGCAAAAGGAAGGGGAGAGAAGAGAACGACAATAAAAAAAGCAGAAACCATCCAAAGATTGATTGACAAAGTCAAACCCCGGTCACCAACCTAGCCGGGGGATTTCCTCCCACAGGCAGCGTACCATTCTGGCGCGGCGTAATCGCACCCTTCTTGGGCGCCGTGGGCTTCCCAGCAGGCACAGCGGCAGAAGTAGGCGACGCATGCTGCACCTGCGCCTGCGTCTTGGTGGTGGTGGCCGCCGTGACAGACCCGGTCGTCTTTTTCGCTGATGTAGCGAACGTCGTACGCGCAGGCGTAGGCGTAGGCACAGCTACAGCACCAAAACTCGGTGACGGAGATGGGGATGGAGTCGGACGACCATGCACACGTCCACTTACCTCAACATCCAACCCATCATCACCCTCACCGTCGTTGTCAGTATCATCATCACCATCATCACCATCATCACCATCAACCCCGACCCCAGAGCCAGCACTAGGACCAGGTGTAGGTGTAGGTGTAGGTGTAGACGTAGATGCAGGTATCAACCCCACCACCATAGACGAGAATACCCCATATTCATCACCATCATCACCATCGCGCGAAAAAATCGAAGGCGGCTTGGCGGTGATGGTGGCTTCGATCCCGCCCCAGGTGATTTTTGCGGCGATTGGGGGGATCTTGGGCAGTGGGAGGAAGTCGAGGGTCCAGGTTGGGGCGGCGGGTTGGGCTGTGGACGCGATGGGGTGGATGGGGAGGATGGTGAAGTCTGCTGGGGGGGCGTTGGTTGTTGTTGTTGTTGTTGTTGTTGGTGGTTGGTTTGGGTTTGGGTTTGTGGGTGGGTTGTTGGTGGTGGTGTTGGCGGGAGCGGCGAGGGCGGTACTGGATATGGCTATCGCCATGGCCATGTAGAGGGTGGCTTTGGGGGAGGGCATTTTGGGGGGGTGTTTTTGTTTTTGTTGTCGTGGTGGGTTGGGTTGGGGTCTGTGGTGTGATGAGATGTGTGAGTCTGGAGTGGATAATGATGGATGATGTGGTTTATATAGGTGTGTGTGGGTGTGTGTCGTGATGACTTCAGTATGTCATGTCATTAGGGCTGGACATTATGGCTCTGGGCTGGGGATCTGCTGAGTTGGATATAAGGGGACGCTTCCATGGACACATGTCTTATTCTTCTCATATTTGCCGCGGGATGTTTGGTCTGGGTTGATTTTCAAGAAAGATGTTATTAAATTAAATTAAGGCTTTTTGAGATATTTCATATATGGTCTGTGGGAGGAACCGCTTCCAAAGTATAATTTTTGGACGAGCGCCGAGTTCTGTGCTTTTTGAGTCGTTGTATTCGTGGACCATTATTAATTGACAAGTCTATTACTTTCGCCAACGGTGACATTTGCGGTCATGTGGTAGACGGCATCCTGTCAGATGCTCACTCAGTAGATCACCCATGGTTGACGCCAGCCGACGTGAATCAGTTTCGCTGACGTGACGCAGACGAGGCCTAGAGCGTAGCAGCAAGTCGTGAAGGCGATCAACCCCCAGTACTCGCCGTTGCATCGAGACAGGATTTCTCCTGCGATGGGAATGCCGGTAAGGGTGCTGGAGAGTGGTCGTTAGCGTGTTGATAACCGTCAGGTACAGGCATAGCATGGGAGATCACCTACCCAAAACTCACGATCGTGTAGGCAGTCGAATAGTACCTGCCGTAGTTCTCGATCTTGCACAGCTGAGAGATGCAAACAGGCGTAAGACTGATGTTGCTGCCACTTGCAAACCCGAAAATGACGCAGTACACAATCATGACAGGCACACTATCGCCGGCCGGGAGCCACAGGCATGCGTTGCAGACGAGACATAACGCAACAGTGACAATGAGAGTGTTGAATCGTCCGAGATAGTCGGCGACAAAACCGGGGATGCCTCTGCCGAAGAAGGAACCTGCGTTGAGGATCGCGAGCATCTGGTACGATAGTGTGGTGGAGACGCCGTGAGCCATGGCATAGGAAGAGATGTAACTGATTGGGATAAAAAGGCCCCATTCGATGAAAAAGACACCAAAGGTGGTAAGTGTGAACTTCGGGTCCCGGAAGATGCGGAAATCGGGCATCACATTCTCCTTCACGGCCGGCTTTTTGGGTAACCGGGATCTGATCAACAGGCATGCGACTATCAGCGAGATCAAGCACAGGAGGGCAACTACTCTGGTTGCCCATGCGAACCCTATCTTTGGAAACAAGGCCTCCAATGCGAGCGGAAAGATGACACCTCCCACAGAACCGCCCGTTGCGGCCAGGCCGGTTGCAACGCCACGTTTCTCATTGAAGAAGTGACCAATTGCGGCTATTGCGGGTGTAAAGATCAAGGACGCCCCGACACCTCCAGCGACACCGATGACCAGCATGAAGTGCCAATACTCCGAGCAGAATCCCAGAGCAATCATCATCACCATGACTAGCACGGCGCCGGCAAAGACTAGGAACCGAGGACCTTTGGCGTCAAAGATGGGGCCAATCTGGACACCGCAGAAGAAGGTCAGGAAGGCATATACACCGAAAATCCAACCCGAGGCTCCGGAGCTGTAGCCCTTCAGTTGGTGATCTTCTATGTACGCTTGGAATGTTCCAATGGTGTTGACCAAGCCCAGAGAGCCAAAGAGGCCCATGAAACTCCCGAAGACTACCAGCCAGGCTTCAAGTCCACCTTCGGGATAGGTGTTCCCCTCTGCATCAGTCGTTACGCGTGTCATTGGGACGCTATGTGTCGAGTTGCTTGAGCTGAAAGCTCCTGATGAGGGTCTATGAAGACCATTCTCGAGAGTTGCATCAGGCTGCTGCGGTAGGCCGCAGTCGGATTGTGCCCATGTATGGGTGTGTTTCTCCGCGGCATCGAATGACCTCTCATGGGATTCGGTATGACCCGGTGCATTGGATGCGGTCATCAGTTCCTTTTCTCCAATTCTGGCAGAGTTTGTATCCTGGGAACCAGGAGAGGCTGAGACGTCGTTGGCTGCATTGCTGTCTATGTCTAATTTGCCAGAAGGCCTGATGTCTGTCGCCATTTTTATCGCGGTATCGAGCAGGACGGGACCACGGTTGAATTCCCGCCAGAGTCTCTAAAGCTGACCGCGGGTGCCTTTTCCTTTCGTTGGTGGTAACTTAGGAAGAACAGAAAGACGGAAGCTAAGCCAGCGAGAACGCACAAAAAAAAGTGTCCCAGGCAAAGACGTCTACATGCAAAATGAACAGTCGAATCAGGGGTTATGAGGAACCACCGACGAGAACACGGCCACCAGACTGTACTCCGGCCTGAGGGAAAATGCAGACATGCCCGATGAGAATGTATGTGACCGGAGGAGAGTTCAGAGGGAAAAAAGCGAGTCTGGAAATGCAGGGTCTTTAGCGGCTGGCTAGCTCCACAGTGGAGGTTTTCCCATCCAGTTCCTGTTCTCCGTCGGCTGCTCCCTCTCCGCGGAAATATTCCCATTGGGCCATCCGAATCACCGAGTCCGTGGACCAGAGCATCGGGGCTCGATTGTTTGGGACTTGGGAGGTGCCTGTTCTCGGTTCGCCGTTCACACCTCTTTTTCCGTGGCAGGGCCGGGAAGCGCTAAACAGGATGAGGAAGGTGGCAGGAGACCGCAGTGGATACGGGCAAGACGTGATGCAGACCGGCCTGCCATTATTGGAGAGGCGAGGACTGACGTTTTCTTAGGAAATCGATTGAGTCAGAGAAATGGCAAATGGCGAGCGAGGGAAGAGGGAAGAGAGAGGAGCAGTTGGGCGGCGGGACAAGCAGCCGAGGCCTGCTGGCGGTGGGGTCACCTGCCCGGGGGCGTCCTCAGTCCTCCACTTGCCGGCTGGCATCCCTGACTCTGAGACACTGACTGGTCGTAGATCTACTGCTCGTCGATCTGCCCATGATGGTAGACCCTCGACGGAGGCTCTAACTTGCCATCATAATCCCGAACCAGCTCTACCTCGCCCAGAGCCGCATGTTGGATGCAGCCCAGACCATGTGAGATGAAGTCTTACCGTCACCATACTAAACAAAGGTATTCTTCAATTCCAGCATGAGATCTCATTCAATAGATCGGATGGTCTCCCATCTCTTTTTACGGTCTCTTGCTATAGTGGCAAGGATGTCCCCTCAAACATCTCCTGTCACCCTCTAGCCGGCTACGATGATGACTGGGAACACACCGTGGGTCCAGTCTTTTCGTCTCGATCTTAAGAGGCAAGATCCCACAACAGACTCCGCCTTGTCTAACTCAACTCTTCTGGCGTGATGGGTGCCACAGCCTGTCGAACCTGTAGGTCGATCCCGGGGGCCAAGCTTCTGGTTGCTTACCCCGTTGGTTCCACCCTATTTCTGGCTTCTGAGTCAGTGTCATACATTCTCGGACAATACTGATGGGTGATGTCTATCTAGTGTAACCATGAACGCAAGTCGAAACCTGGTACCTGGGACGTTTCACGAGACACTCAATGTCGGAGCGAGATAACCCGTCCCAAGACTCCAATCACTGGGATCAGCGACCGTTTTCATTATTGACTGTCGACTGCCTTATTCAGTCGATTGAAGCTGGAGGGTGCTTGCTCGAAAACAACCTGCCAGAACTACTATTCCAGCTCCTTTGCAGTGAGTTCTAAGGCAGTAGCGAATGCAACATTGCCAGGACTGGTGCTGTCAATACCAGTCATCCTTGGGGTTGTTGCCCCAGAGCCCAACAGCGCCTCCTTTGCTTGCGACAATTCATCTCGGAAGCGACGGAGAATGTTTGATTGTTGCTAAAGGTCATTTGCTACCCATTGTCTGCCTGACAGCCGCCACTGAAGGTATCTGTTTTGGATTGACAGCATGAGGCGCGTGGCATGTGTTGAGGAGTGCATTGTGCTTTTGATCCACCCAGGTGAAAGTCTCCATATCAAGTGGTAGTGGCAAATACCCCAAACGGATTCAAGATCTGTCTCACGGTCACCAAGGAGTTGTCAGGTGGAATCATGGGGGCTGCTTCCTTTGAATTCCACGATAGCTCTTGTCTTGTTTGAGACATGATCGGTGTGAAGGAGACCTTCCATGCTCGATCTTAGGTGCAGAAAAAGATCCCCAGCAAAGGAGAGGAGGTCAACTTAAATGGCTAGATGGGTAAGGGGAAAAGAGGATCAGTTTAAACAGGCCTGTCGCTGAAAGACGGCAAGAGGCAATAAGGCAGTCGAGTAGAGGCGGCTACTTGGCATTTGAAGATATAGGTGAAGTAGTTCTCTCATCTGTCTGGTTCGTTGACAAAAAGTTTTCAAGGATAAAGATTCCTAGGTTCTGGACTAGATACTGCAGACAAAGAAGATCCAGGTCTTGACCAAAAAAGTTCAGTCTGGTGGCACAAATGAAACCCTAAGTACTCCCCCCGGGTTGTTCTGGCGGATGATCCTTGCCTTTTTTGCAGGGAGGCAGGCCGTGTTATCCTGGCCTCATTCTGCTGGAGCATTCCATCGAGTTGCTTTAATGCTCAGTTCGTCCATAAAATAGTCACCTTCGGCAACGATAAACACAGAGCCAACGGGATGGGGTGAGATCCACCGACCCACTTGGTCGACTCTTCATCGGCTATGGCCCTCCTGATAAGCACGCACTATCCACCATTCCACCTGCCATTTTAGCGATGTTACCTATCTTCTGCTCATTATTGGGACCTCCTCCCCACTCGACTCATGATAGCCGGCTCGCTGGGATTGCTAATCAAAATTAATATTCATTTGCACGGCAATTCTCTCGCCCGGACTGATGCAACTCACCGGAACTAGCGGTGAACTATCTTCTTACTTGCTTCTTCACTTCTCTTGCGAGTTGCGGGTTCCCCGCAATGTTGACTGAGACGGTGTTCCGTCGCTCCTCGCCTCGCAGTTCGCAACAATGCAGAGTCACATCGCGGCATCACATCCCCGAGTGGCCGACCGGTCGCTGATCAATCACGGAGGACCCCTAGCTGGCAGGACTCAGGAGGGACAACAGCAATGGGTGTCGGCCCGCACACGCCCACCCAAGCTTGGCCATGCGCCCACTCCCCTCCGTACCCCCGGCCTACTCCGTATCTCCTCCGTGAGACATGACGACACAAGCCATCGTATCACAGCCTTTCTAGAAGAGTAAATGGGGTCTCCGAAGCTCAATACAGCAGGTATCGACTCGCTGGTTATTATATTCTGTCTTATCAACGCAGGCTGAATCATCGACCCAAATAACAAATTCAGATATTATCGCCGAGCATCGTTATCACCTCGCTACAACTCAGTCAAAGCGCAGTGTGATAGCCCGCGTCTTCCGGCATACATCCCCGCGCCGGAAATGCGCTCCCTCTCTTGACGCCCTGCTCCGAAGACAGCCGCTGTGGTTTCATCTGATCATGCCTGCTTCTCCTCTTTTTTGATTGCTCCGAAGCTCCTCATTGGTCCTCAGTTGCCTCATCACCGCATTCCATTCTTCATATCACAGTACTTGGTTATCCCTGCCTTCGGATTAATTTCGAATGGAGAGGTCCGTCCAAGTGTTGCGCGAATCCTGTGCCTGAATGATGTCAATCCATGGCGAGCTAGTCTGTCCTAAGCTAGCATGTCTCTGCAAGGTCCCATCACTTTCCAAGAACTCTTGTTGTGTTGCCTGCTGTTCCCCACTGCCCCATCTTCTGATTCCTCCAACTTCCAAGAGCAACTGTAGTCTGGAGTTAACTCCGATAATCAGATGGTCCACAACAGCACAATGCCACCGTAGCGTCGCTGGGCTACATCATTGTTGGGCAGCATGAAATGAGTGGGCGGCATATAAACCCGGGCCTCCCCATGAGAACAGCTTGGTTTTGAAGCAAGCTTCCTTCACCCACTTCCCCGATAAGCTCATTCAGTATGCTGTTCCGCAGTCTGCTGTCGACGGCTGTTCTAGCTGTCTCCTTGTGTGCGGATAATGTGTCTGCCTCAAAGCATGGCCGGTTTGGCCAAAAGATTCGCGATGCCAATGACATCGGGAAGCGCGCCGCGAACGCTGTGAAACGCTCAGAGTCGATCCCTGTCGAGGATTATCAATTCCTTACCAACAAAACCCAGCGTATGTTTCCACCCCCCTTCAAGACTGGTCTCGAGTATTATCTGACTGGAAATCGATGTGACAGAGTTCCGCGTGGAGAGTCTGCCCGATGTCCACTTTGACCTTGGGGAAATGTACTCGGGCTTGATACCTCTCGAGAAGGGCAATCTGTCAAGGTCCCTTTTTTTTGTCTTCCAGCCCACAATTGGTGAACCTGTGGATGAAATCACCATCTGGCTCAACGGTGGCCCCGGATGTAGTTCCCTGGAAGCCTTCCTTCAGGAGAATGGTCGGTTCCTGTGGCAACCCGGTACCTTCCAGCCTTTTGAAAACCCATACTCATGGGTGAACTTGACTAACGTACTGTGGTAAGTTTGCAGTTGTTTGATCACTGACCCAATCCTTAGTAATTGATGAGCTGACATGGTGATCACAGGGTTGACCAGCCTGTGGGAACGGGCTTTTCCCTGGGCACCCCAACTGCTACCTCTGAAGAAGACATTGCTGCAGACTTCGTCAAATTCTTCAAGAACTGGCAAGAGGTTTTCGGAATCAAGAACTACAGTATCTATGTCACAGGCGAGAGTTACGCGGGTCGCTATGTGCCATACATCTCTGGGGCTTTCCTAGACCAGAACGACACGGAACACTTCAACCTCAAGGGTGAGTCTAGTCCAAGCCAATTGATTGCTCCTACCAGGCCTGTGCTGATATTTTCCATGCAGGTGCATTGGCATATGACCCGTGTATTGGTCAATTTGACTATGTGCAAGAGGAAGCCCCTGTTGTGCCCTTCGTGCAGAACAACGCCAACCTTTTCAACTTCAATGCAAGCTTTATGGCTGAGCTGGAGAGTCTCCACGAGTCATGTGGCTTTAAGGAGTTTATTGACGAGTACCTTGTGTTCCCCCCAGCCGGTGTTCAGCCACCCAAGTCCGTTAACTGGAGCGACACCACTTGCGATCTGTTCGACCTCGTCAACGACGCCGTCCTGGACCCCAACCCCTGCTTCAACCCTTACGCGATCAATCAGATGTGCCCCATTCTCTGGGATGTTCTTGGATTCCCTTCGGATATTAGCTACCTGCCTGCGGGCGCAACCATCTACTTCGACCGCGAAGATGTCAAGCGCGCCTTGCACGCACCGAACATCACCTGGTCGGAGTGCTCGGACGAGAGCGTCTTCGTCGGCTATGGTGGTCCTGAGCAGGAAGGTGACCTGTCGGCCAACCCCATCGAGCGCGTTTTGCCGCAGGTCATCGAGGGAACCAACCGGGTCCTTATCGGCAACGGCGACTACGACATGATCATTCTCACGAACGGCACCCTTCTGTCGATTCAAAACATGACCTGGAATGGCAAGCTTGGATTCCAGACTGAGCCGAGTACCCCGATCAACATCGACATCCCCGACCTGTTGTACAACGAAGCGTTCATCGAGAACGGATATGAGCCACAAGAAGGCCAGGGCATCATGGGAATCCAGCACTACGAGCGCGGTCTTATGTGGGCGGAGACCTACCAAAGCGGACACATGGAGCCCCAGTACCAGCCGCGGGTGTCATACCGCCACCTCGAGTGGCTGCTGGGTCGCAGGGAGCATTTGTGATTTAGGAGCGTCGCATGCAGCATGTCGAGCGGAAGAGGGCGACGGCACGATTTATAATGGTTATGATCTGTACATACAATGGATGTGAATGTACATGTGTTTATGCAAAGTCTATACAGGAAATTCTTCCCTCTTAGGGTATCAAGACTCGCTGATAGCGATATCGATTGTTCCCCTTTTCAATGAAAGCAAACTGCGGTGCTTATAACCTCCAACTTGGTCGAAAGTAGGCTTACGCCCCCAACGCCAGGGATCGAACCCCTACTTTAGTCTAGCCGTATCTTCAGCACCTTATCGGCCTATGAACTGGCGGGCCTATTCAGCTGTGGCTGTGTACATCCCTGCCTGGTGCAGTACAGGAAATACATGTTTCTATACATTACATAACCGGCCAGTACATGTCAAAATGGGCTACTGAATTACTCCGTACCACTTACTTAGGTAGGGGCCTAGGTAGTATCCGGCTTCCCTAGTTAGGGGCTCTACTTTGGAGGGATACCACTTTGTATGCAGGAGGATATTGGGAATGTAGGTGGCAAGTGGACCGTCTACAAGGCTGTAATATTGATTTCGGTGTCTGCTTAAGGTAGGGTTAAGACTTGTGGAGAAGACATACAATTACATACATAGTTGCAACGTCTTTGGCCAACAGAGTACTTCATGGAGGCCATGGACTAGTTAATGGACTAACTACCTAAGTAAGCAGTAGCACTACACCCATTTCCACAATATTGCAGTAGTAATTTGCTTAGTATCTCGTAGATAGCCCAGTTTAATTAGGCAAGGAGTAGTGACTAGATGCTCTGTATCTATGATTCGAGGCCTGGAGGAAATCAAGAATGTGTTGTGGAGCAGGCCTATCAGGCCATGGTCGGTGCTGTTGGATTTCGTTCACCGTTGCTGATCATGCCACTGCAGCCATGTTTAGTTCATCAGATACACAGACACTTGAAGAATTCTCAGCCAAGCCCTAGACTCCATGCCTCATGTATCTCTGTCTTGGTATGGGGGACTCTCGCCTTTGCCTCCTGCACAAACACTGATTTGGCAAGCCACGTGCTTGGCTATGTCATGGAGCAAACCTTGAGCGAACCTCTGAGTTAACCACTGCGTGACCTGTCAATCCTCCGGGGTGAAAGACGTAGCCCGAATCACCTTAGTGGCCAGTGGCTAGGCAAGGCTCTGCAACTGGTGGCAGGTAGGGTTAGGACCACCGCTGATACGTGTGCTGCCCACCCACGCCGTGCTACGAAGAAAGGCATACGCGTAAGACCGGCCAAACTCACCTACCAGACCGACCGACCTCGCTCCCGCTTCCTCCTGACTCGTGCGGAGTACGGAGATGCCAGTGGCAGGGGCCTCGTCCGCCGCGGCAAGCGGGATGGCCGAGGATTGGTTAGGACGCTGCCGAGCGGACTTGGGGCTAATGCGTATGGAGGTGGTAGTAATTAACCCAATGAATCCGGCCCCCATAGGCCGGTGAAACGTGAAAGGTACCTAAGTAGGTCGACAATTCTCTCGCTAATCCGACGTACCCATCGCTCGAGTGAGCGAGAGACAGACTCCGTGGCACCATATCGGACGACCGGCTGGAGGAAATTAGGCCCGGTTCTGCAGGCCCTCATTGGCCGGCCGCGACGCTGGGGTTACCAACGGATGCGGAAAATGACGGCCCAGCGCAATGACGATCGATGCTCTGAGTGGCTAGGCCGAGGCCCCATGCTGGCCCAGTCCCGTCTGGGTTAGGCCCGCCCGCATGATCGAGGCCCTAGGCCGCCTCCGTCATGGTGTCTCTGGTCGGCGACTCCTAGAGCACAGCATGCATGCATCTTGGACGGGCGAGTTTTCGCCTGTTGCCGCGAGGCTCGTGGACAGGTGTATTATTGCTTGTAGATCTCGGTGCTAGATTTTTTCTTTTCTTTTCTTTTCTTTTCTTTTCACATTATTGTGCGCCGCGTGATGAGTATCTAGGGGAGCATGCATGTGGCTGTGGTCGAGATACCGAGATCTGGGTGTGGCTTCACTCATGACAAAATAGGTAGGTAGTGCAGTGTCCCGCCATTGAATTCCCATTCCGAGTTCCGATTCAGGTTTCCGCTACGCCTCTCCCATGGGACCCTGAGATCTCGTCCCGTACTGACGCTGTCCCGTAACTTTGACCATCCCCATTCGGGCGATTACATTGTATGTAGCGTAAGGCCGCTAAGGCGAGACCTGACAATGACGTAGAGTGACCTTGGCACGTGGAAATTGCCCATGCATGCATGCACATGCCAGAGAAAAAAATTTTTTGGATGCCCTGGAAAAGAAACTTTCTAGAGCGTTTCTGATGATGAAGGTTAGTTAAGCTTCCCCAGGTGGCATCATTTCTCCAACCTGACGAACATGCGGCGCCTCGGATAGCACCACGGACGGAGAGCCTCTCCAATTTCCAACTTCCCACTGCCTGCGTGGGGTTGACCACATAGCAGCCAATGCGCGCGGCGGGCTTACAATACACAGGCGACTGTTAGACTTAGGCCTCCCGAAGACCCTCCATCTCGCTATGTATTTCACTGCGCTCCAGTCAAAAGTAGTCCTAGCCAGGAGCCACAGCCGAAGGGGTGGATCATTTCAGCATGGACTGGCTTGAAGTTTTATCCTCCCGGTTCAGTTTTCACTGAGCGAAGAGCCAACCGCAATGCTACATACTAGTACCTACCTACGGGAGTACCTACTTACCAATCCCATTCAATAATCAAACCAGCCCTTTTGGCCTCCGCCCCGCCTTACTTACTGTGTGTGCTGGGATAGTCCTCGCCCCTTCCTTTCTCGGCGCCAGATTGCTATCAGTGCCAGGTCTGCGCCAGATAAGCCCTGTGAAATCCCTACCAGACGCCGGTGCCTTCACTATCGACCCAATCGTGAAGTTGATTTTGCCGGGGGCGACGCTGTACAGACTGCAGATTGCATACGCCAAGGGCCATAGCGGCGCGGCCAATGCCAAGACACACTACCGTGGAGGCAAAGGGCCAATCAGGACAGCGGGGGCTGGCCTTCGGTTTCGGCCGGTGTGGCTCCAGCCAGGCCTATCAGACGCCCCGCGCTAGGCCCCTTCCGGCTAAGCTAGGGCCGTCCTGGTACCGGTGCAGGGTATGGTTTGTACGCAGTAATGGCATTGGGGTGTGCACTGTGCATTATTACCTTATGCGCTGGATACACACGATACGAAAGTACGACCTTTTAAGGTTGGCGGGGTTGAACAGCATTCCGAGTAGTGAAGACGATCCTGATGGAAGACGGGCGTCGACAATCATGTCTGCCGTCAGCCATCAGTCGTCACTGTCTTGACGGTCCTGGAGTTGTTTTGGCAGGGAAAATCCTTCTGTTGGTTGGTGTTCCTTGCCACAGACGGCGTACGGAACCTGTAATGGAGCTAGTCTAGCTGACCAGTACGGACCCATACAACCCCATGTATTCGAGAGGGACCGACCCAAAAGTAAAAAAAAAAAAAAAAGGAAGGAACGAGGGACTTGGGATGCCACTTGATGAGATTCACTCGTTTCCCTTTTTCTCCCTAGCTTTGCCTGCGAACCTGGATGCGTATATAGGTCTCCGCGTGCCCTCATCTCCCCTGCATCCTTGGTTCTTCTTCGACCGTTCTGCTACCTTACACCTATACTCCCCCCTCCGCCCCTCCCCTCCCCCACATTTTACCCCATTATTTCCTTCTATATTCAGGATCCAGATTACTGGCAGTGACGACGGTTGCGGCCGTTCCTCTTCTCTGTGCGCAGTCTCATCGCTTCGAGAAAGATCCAAATCCGCAGCTTCTGTTCCTTTCCCCAGGTTTTCTCTATCATTCTGTTACATCGGCTCGACTGAGCTGCAGTTTTCAGCTTCCCTGGCTTTTTGCATTATCTACATACCATTTACTCTTCTGCGTGTCGTGAATATTGCTCCGGCAGAGGCAATCACCCCTCCCTTTCGAGATCTTCAGCTGTACGGCCTGCGTTCAAGAGCAGCGACATAGGACAAGCATCTCCTCGACCGCATATCCCTGAGCGCCATTTTGTCGTCCCCGGAGTCGCCGTTTACCTGCATGTCCCTCGCGACAACGAATACTGTTTTACAGCCATTGCGCCTGCCATTTTTTTGTTGTCGCAGTCACGAACCCGTCGGATCTCAGCCGTGCTAAGCACCCGGTGCATCGATAGATTCCTCGTTACGGCCATAGCGACAAGTAGATCGAGCCTTTACGGCAGCCCGTGATTGACCCCCGTCCACTCACGATAGAGGAGTATCGACCCTGCTCCCCGAACCCGGCTCCATAGCCCGTACGACAGCGCATATCCCAACACGCGACAATCTTGAACCCTAGCAACAATGCCCTTCGGACTCAATCCTTTCCACAAACACGACCACGACTTCCCCGGGGTGGTGGTTCCCCTTTCCGAAGCCCCTTCGCACTCCAACCCGAACCCCGTGCTAGAGAAAACCGCCAGCCCTGATGAGAAGACGGACGGCAAGAGCTTGGACCGGGCACCCTCCGAGGAAGCCGGCGTCGGGTCCGTCCAAAACTACGATCACCTGACCATTGAAGCCCTTCGCGCCGAAGTCGAGACCGATGTTGCGGCATCGGGCAAGGACACTGCCTATGACCGTATGTTTCTGTTGCCCATGGAATAACCGTTGTCCTTCCCTCTGGATCCCATTTAGGATGCCCGATCCCCGGGGCTCTTCGAAGTGTGAGATCTGATTGTGAACTTCATAGGCAAGGCAAAGCTCATCAACAGAGCCATTCAAGATATTGGCATGGGCCGGTACCAGTGGGAACTGTTTGCTCTTTGTGGATTTGGTTGGCTGGCAGACAAGTAAGCAAAGGCTTTTCTTTGTGGATGATCACTGTTTAGCTGACTGCCGGGTGCTTTAGTCTCTGGTTGCAGGTAGGATTTATTGTTGAAAGTATATTTTCAGTTGTGCTAATGACCACAAGGGTGTTGCTCTGACTCTCTCGCCAATTGCCCAAGAATTCGGTGTGTCTAGCACTTGGGTCCGTTTCACGACGTGTTCCCTGTTCTTGGGTCTCTGCATTGGTGCTTCGTTCTGGGGTATCGCCTCGGATATCATCGGCCGCCGGCCCGCTTTCAACCTGACTCTTTTTATCTGCGGTGTGTTCGGTATTGCTGCCGGTGGTGGCCCAACCTGGATTGGGTGCGTTGCATTAACCTTGCATGAAGTGGATGATTGCTGATATTTTTTGCTCCAGTGTCTGTGCCCTGTATTCCTGCTTGGGTCTTGGCGTGGGTGGTAACCTGCCTGTGGACGGGGCGCTTTTCCTGGAGTTTCTCCCATTTGCTTCGGGAAATCTTCTTACTATGCTGAGTGTTTGGTGGCCTGTTGGTCAACTCATTGGAAGGTTTGTTATCTTTGATTGTTTGGGGTTGGTCGTCGCTAACCCAGAATCAGTTTGCTCGCATGGGCATTTATCCCGAACTACAGCTGCAGTAGTGATCTGCCGTCCTGCGGAAGTGTTGCCAGTGGGGTTGCTTGCTGTAGCAAGAAGGACAACATGGGCTGGAGATACCTGGTCTTCACCCTGGGTGCTATCACGTTTGCCATGTTCATTTGCCGGTTCTTCCTCTTCCATCTGTACGAGTCACCCAAGTACTTGCTCGCACGCGGTCGCCAGGCTGAGGCTGTTGCTTCCGTCCATGGTATTGCCCATAAGAACAAGGCCAAGACGTGGCTCACAGAAGAGATCCTGAACGAGATTGGCGGGTACCCCGAGGAGGTCCAGGAGCAGAAACTCAGCTTTGGGAACATTATTCAGAGGAACCTTTCCAAGTTCTCCCTCGAGCGTATCGGACCTCTCTTCGCCACCAAGAAACTTGGGCTTTCCAGTATGTCCTCCATCTTTCCTAGTTTTTGTCTTCGCTAACCACCCTTTAGCTATTCTCCTCTGGTTCTGCTGGGCGACAATCGGAATGGGCTACCCCCTGTTCAACGCGTTCCTGCCCCAGTATCTTGAGAATGCGGGCGGCTCCAGCTCGAGCTCCACGTATGTGGCCTACCGGAACTACGCGATTACCTCGATTGTTGGAGTCCCCGGCTCGATCCTGGCCTGCTACACCGTCGAGATCAAGTATGTTGGCCGGAAAGGCACCATGGTCATCTCGACTTTGATCACCGGCATCCTTCTCTTCTGCTTCACGGCTTCTACCAACTCCAACATCCAGCTGGTCTGCTCCTGCCTCGAGGCGTTCTTCCAGAACATCATGTACGGCGTCCTCTACGCCTACACGCCCGAGGTGTTCCCTGCGCCGAACCGCGGCACCGCGACCGGAATTGCCAGCTGCCTGAACCGGATTGCCGGTCTGTGCGCGCCTCTGGTGGCCATCTACGGGGGCGGCTCCAACCCCGACGCGCCCATCTATGCGTCGGGTGGGCTGATCCTGGCCGCGTTCGCGGCGATGTGTCTGCTCCCGATTGAAACGCGGGGCAAGCAGACACTGTAAAGATAGCAGCATACATACGACATTTTTTTGAATAAAACAAAACCCTACGTCTTTACGTGTGACGATTATTATGTGCTCGAGGGGTCTCGGGCGAAGCGAGTTTTGACTCAGGCATGATACCAATGTTGCGATGACTTGCATGGGGGGATTCATATGGCGGTACATGTGGGCTTGGTTGCTCACATGTTTGTTTGATGGTTATCTTTCTGGGTATTTTTATTGCAGTGGATTGGATAGGCAGAGACAATACATAACGTGTGTTCAAACAAGTCTTGATTCATTGTGGTACAGTCAGCTTTGTTTTTTGGTCCACACCCACTTGGCTGTTCGGTGGAGATAGACCGCGGCAGTGGCTGAAAGGCAAGACAGCGCTGTTGCCGATTTTTTGGTATATCATTAAGAGGGTGGGGTAACGCCGTATGGGAAATATAAGTAAATGGTAATGATCAGCCGATAGATGAACTAGAACACCGCATCCCAACATCGAGGTAGATGGAGACGAGCACTAGGGGCTAGGCTGCCTCAGGCAGGCAGTTCGGAGCTCTGTAATAAAACCAGGCAGACCCAGATGATTAGCCAGGCACAATGATAATAACTACCCTACTCAAGTACGGAGTACCTTCGTGTCCAATATTGGTGGCAAACATAGTTCTGGGGCTGTTCATGTATCACTATCACCCACGCACCGACTTCATGATGTGATAGGAGCACACGCCATTCTTACTCGTGTAAATAAGGGAATAGATAGGGTTAAAAACAGAAGGTGTCAGGACTCTTTTCCCGACACTACTAGTATTGGCTAACAGCAGTACTCTCTGCCGCTGCTTTCCACCAATCTCATGTGCTAATATAATCAGATACTGAACTGCTGTAACAGTAAACTGCCGGCAGTCAGCTGCAGTCTCACTGCTTCTTTTAACTAATTTAACGAAATTTATTTAACTTATAATAATTTAATTAGTATTAAAATTATTTAAAAATATAAAAAATTTTACTTTAAAATAAAAAACTAGTTTTAACTTATAAAATTTTTAATAAAAATTTATTTATTTTAAAGTAGATATGTACAGCAGTTTTTAATATTAAAACAAATATTTTAAAAAATTAATTAAAAAAAATAAAATCTTATAATAAAATTAATATAAATTATAAAAATTATATTTAAATAAAAAATTAATTTTAAAAATTTAAAAAAAATTTATAAGATAGTAGATTTTTATAATAATAAATCAATAATTATATAAATATGATAGAATAATCCCATCAACACCAGCGGAAGACCTTGGGATGACGTATTCCCCACTTACTGGAGTCGTGAGGTTATTGATAGTGGACCAGTGGTTCTACACCCTTCCGCCCTCTATAAGATGGTGTTTCCTTGTAATCAACTACTGATCCCTCAAGAATCAGTCTACTCTGTGGATATAGGCTATCTTTATCATCCCTATATAAATCTATAGTGTTTTATAGTGGATTTCTTACCTAGTTGACAGGTTATCTATCCTGACAAGTAGATCCTATTATAATAGATTTTTATTAAAAAAATTTTATTTTAAAATTAGTTTTTTATTTTAAAATAAATTTTTTATATTTTTAAATATTTTTAAATATTAACTAAATTATTACAAATTAAGTAAATTAATTAAATTAGTTAAAAAAAATAGTAAGACTGTAGCTGACTGCCGGCAGTTTACTATCACATTCACAGCAGTTCGGTGTCTGATTACATTAACTAGTTAACTATGTAAGGAGGTGGTTAGGTAACTAACTAATAGTTACTCAGAATGCCTGCTCAGCCTCAGCGGTAATTATCGCAAGAGTACCACCACTATCCTTTCTTCTACGTCGTCCCATAACTTGACTCTTCGACGGCTCTCAATGCGATGGTGACCAGGGGACTCTGGAACTTGCATGTTGACGGTATGGAATTCCCATAACTGACCAAATCACTGTTGACACCATGGTAGGGAAATGGTACCGTTGGTTCCACCCTCCCCGTGGACAATCTTCATCCCCAGACACGCCAACAACACTGAAAACCATCCGCCAAATTCTTTCAAGATCCGACAAATTCAAATGGGAGACTGTCCCATTTCCAACACCACTTCATTTTCAGCTTGATTACACATATACCATTGACGAGGATGCCGGTCATTTTACAGTCACCCAGTGGAAATCCGTGGACGGCGGCGCTCTATACCCGAGAACCCGACGGGCGACGTTGGCCAGTATCAGAGAGACATCGCTGAATTCAATAGACACGCTCCTTGATGATGTGGCGGGGGTGTTTAACCACAATGATCTGTCACTAAGTGATTTAGATCATGAAGTTGATGTGCAACATCTATTGAAATCATTTGAAATCATGTCTAGTATGCCCGCGCGGCTAAATGAGCTGCAATTTCAGCTCTTTGCGGACTTTGTTTTCACGTGGCGGTTCTACTTCGATGCCACTTTTAGCTGGGAACGCTCATTTTCCCTTTTCGCTACCCTCGCTATTGGAATTCTTCGTATCGCAGCATGGGACTTTGAGGTTAGCAATAAAGATACTGAGGAACTTCCGATTCTGTTTTCCTCCCTTCCACGATGGAAGGCACCTACTGACGAAATATTTTGGTTCCACAAATACCTCATTGTATGCAGCAATACCGACCAACCCCAGCACTTCGGTGGCTACAAAAGTGAAGGATTTTGTATCCCGCGGTAACATGCACGCAAGGACTGTTCGTGGGATAGCTATTTCCATTCGGCATATCACACTTTTTGAGATTTGCAATGGCAAAATACTTCATTCCCCACCTATCCCCCTTATCACCAATACTTCGGCGCTGTATTGCTCCCCCGGGTTCAGGATATTGGCTTATATTTTCACCTCAAGTCGCTGCGCGGGATTATCGGCGAAGTCCAGAGAGTATTGGGGAGTCACAATACCCACGGAGCTTTTCGACATGATTCTCAAGACGTCCACGCCGAGGGATGTGGTCTCAATGGCGCAGGGCGTCTTCTTTGGTTGAGAAATGGTATTACTCTTCCATCCCCCAAATCCATGGCGTCAAATTACAAAACTTCGCCCTCTCAATCCCATGTTGCGGGAGGCGAGATGTATCGGGTATCACTGGGGTTTATTGCTCGGTCTGCTATACATGGTCGCATTTTGGATGTACAGACATCTCCTCTAATATGCCTCCTGACACTGATAAGCATATATGTTCTGGTTGCCAAGAGAAAAGGCCTTGTACTACCCTTGAGACGGGTGGTATCCACCAAACCTACCGCGCAATTCGAACACGGAAAGCATGCACTGTGATTCATGATGGCAAAACTGCAGAATTTTCGGCTGCGAGTTTCTAAGCCACCCTCTCGCCGGCCAGAGTTATGGCTAATTCGAAATCACCGCCCGCCTTCTTCTCCGCAGAACGTCGATTATACGGTTTTCTTCAGTGGAACGTTTTCTGGTCTTGCGTATGGGTTTGACGAGAAGCACAATGAATGAGACTATATAACAAATGGACAAGATTGAAGCACATACAACCATCACCGTCGTTCGCAAAACATGTTCCAACTCCTGCATCCCATGAAACATTTCGACTTGGCACATTGATGCTCAGCGAGGGTTCGGAGTCTCGTGTTGAAGCATATGCACCAACATTTCATCAATTGCAAGGCTATCATTCCGTACGTGGAACTTGTTCCTGCGCCGCTGAGAAGGCGGGCCCGTTGGAATGAGCCGGTGGTTCTCAGGAAGATCCTGGTGGTACTCATAGAAATGAAATTCTCAAGGCCATGAAAGATGATAGCCCAGCACCGCCCAAACTCCGTATTTGAATGCTCGAGGGCATTTTCAAGTTGTTCCATCGCGGCATTTTATTCATCTGCTTCCTTCTTTGCCTCGGCCACGGTATGATCAATCACACTTCGGTCGCCTGGATAACGTCGTTGCCACCGAAGAACGATGAAATCTACGAAGCTGTTGTTTCGGGGTTGCTCCGGCGCAACAATCCAGCCATTGGCAATAGGAAAGTAGTAGCTGAGCATTGAGTTTGCCAATGCCTTCACCGAGTCCTCCTACACGGAATCGTGTTCGACAAACTCAATGAGTTCTCGAAAGGCTGGCAATGACAGATAGGCGGCCATTGTTCGGGGGACGCTATTCCATGGTCAGCCATTGGCCTAGTGCGGATGATCCAAGGAACAGATATCATGCTTGAATTAACATAACTGGGCAAGGTAGCTAGCAGCGGGGGAGTGGTGTCGGAAATGAAAATGCAAACTCCGAGCAGATGGGAGCGCCGAGAACTTGGATTATATAGCCTCGCGAGAAGGAGGAAGGGCGCTTCTAACTAGATTCAAGGCACTTGACTAATTTTAGTACAGTTCATTCCAGCTTTTCTTGTCCAGTAGTTATTACATATCTTTAAGCGCTCGTAAACACCAAGGATCAGGTGCACTAGGTCTGTGATGTAACGAATAGCCGCCGGGTCAAAGTACGACAATTTATATCCAATTGTTCGCCAGCACCTAAACTTCCTACTACTGTATCTAACACTAAAACTAACTTTCTGTCCCGCGATTTGATTAGTACGGTGGTGGTGAGATATCGACCCAAGTCATCTGAATTGTGATCTTGGGAAATACCCGGGCGTTTAGATCGCAAATTCTACGGCTTCGGCGTCTTCCCTGGTGGCCGGGTGTTGGCGAAAAAAAAGCTGTTTTATCTCGCTAGGGAAGCACCTTTGATGTTTTACAGTGCATAAGTCCGATCCAGGTTGCTCGTCGTCTCGATTGTGGGCAATACATCCCTTGGTCTAGCCCTCGGCCTCTGCTAAGGAGGATGACGGGGCCTCCACAGCGGCCGAATCACCATTGATGGCTGGCGTTGATGATCTCGACCATCTAGTACTGGGTGCCGAAGCCGCATGAGAAGTGCAAGGTGGCGAGGGAAGAAAGACGAACTCATTCATACTTCCCGGGGAGCGAAGGACAAATCAAACTGTATTTGGTTCGGCTTCTGATGTTTTGTTTTGTTTAGGCAGACAGGGAAAACTAACTGGGGCCGGAGGAGGAAGGTATCTATCTATCTACTTACTTAGTACTTAGAAGCCTGTTCCCTGATACTGCTGCAGATCTACCAGGTTATAACACCCCGACGGTGCTTAACACCCATGATAATGGAATGACGTACACTGGGCCTGGCCTCGATACATTGTGGGAAATGTTGGGATGGAAAGAAAGGTCAACTGGGGTAGGTTAGTGTGGTGTGCAATTTAGTGAGTGAGTGGTCTTCACTTCGTCAATCACGACAAATGGGATAGAGCTGGGTGTTCATCTTTTTTTTTTTTTTCTTTTCTCGGTACTATGATTAGCATGTATGTGGAGTACTTCCGTAGCTGTTTCAAATAAAATAAACTTCGACATTCAAGATCTGCATAACAATGTCATCACCATTCCTCTACATAACGTACATACAGCCATCTAATAGGTAGCACCCCACCACCCCACGGAAGCAACTTATTTACGAAACGCATACTCCGTCATACCACGCAAGCCAGCCAGCCAGCTGCCGCAGAAATCGTCGAGAATAGATAAACCAAACCACCAAGCATGTGGTAGCTCCCTCGCAGTTTTAAAAGTATGTGCACGACAGCAACAACCAACGTATCAAAGTAGTAAGCGTGTGTGTATAGACCAGCATGAAACAGTGCAGTATGTAACATCATCCATGGAATAAACAAATAAAGGGGACCATAACAAATGCTTTGCCCAACCCAAATCCATCGCAGCGCAGAAAAAAAAAAAAAAAAACCAGCCGGAATATAAAAACACCCAGAACAAATGCGACCGATCGACCTAGTACGTAGCCACCCAGTGATCCTGTCCAACAATCGAGACAATAAAAAGGAAGAAGGTCATCAGATCAAGAAACTCATGAGCAAGGGGAGTTCGTAGCCTGAGGCTCTCGATTCGTCAAGTAACGTGATCACGGAACACGTAAGATAGATAATGCATAGGCAGAGATGACCCTTAGGCAACGGGCTGCCCCTGCTGTCGTCGGCCTCTCTTTTCGAGGAGAGTCGCGTTGTCTAGACTCAGCTCGAAAGGCCCCCGTGCACTGCGGCCAATACTCTGCTTCGCTGCCGCGGCAACCTTGGCACTGTGTTGGCCGTAGCCCTGTTGCTGTCGGGGCTGGTGCGCTTGACGTGCTTGGGCGGCGTGACTGGGGGCACCACTCAGGTTGGTAGATCGTAGCTTCGCTTCCATGGCTGCGACATCGCTCGCTTGCTGGGAGGACTTGGGAATCTTGGCGGGGGGGAATTCGTCTCGGGTGATGGGTTGGTAGGTGATCTCTTCCGGCTCATCGTAGTCTTCGTTCAATGGGTTAAGCGCCGACTGGAACGTCGTGGACGGGTTGGCTCCCCGGTACCCTTGTCGGAAGTTCTTGCGTCGCTTGCCTTCTTCCTCCTGCCGGTGAACGGCGTAACCCACGTCGAAGACCTCGCGTAGGTTGATCGCACCAGGCGAACGGAAGTCCATGGGGCGGTCCAAGCCGGCAGAGGGCTGGTCCAGTAGGCGAGCGCTGGCAGGGGCATAGGGCGCTTGGTCTGCCGCGACGGCATCCAGGCTCTGCATCTGACGTGCTACTAACGGGGTCGCGAGAGGAGGAGCGTCCGCGGCAGCCTCCGTCTCTTCGTCGGTTTGGCGGATCCAGGGGTGGGCCAGGAATTCCTTGATGGTGTAACGCTTCTCGGGGTCGACGGTCAGAAGATGGGAGATCAGGTCCTGTGCCGACTTGGAGATATCGTCCCACCACGGCGACAAGAACGTGTACTGGCCGCGCGCGACCTTCTCGGTAAGAATCTGGATGCTCTCGTCGTAGAAAGGCGGGAATCCGCAGAGCAAGGTGTAAAGAACACATCCCAAGGCCCACATGTCCACACTCTTCGAGTATCTCTCATCCTTGACAATCTCGGGTGCGGTGTACCCGACCGTTCCACAGGGGGTCATGGTTTGACTATCCCAGATCACCTTCGAAAGACCGAAGTCGGCAATCTTGATCACGCCAATGCCACCCGCCCCCTCTCCGTGGATGAACTCTCCTTCATCGACCTTGTCTTCGTCGCCGGGCTGGCGAGGTTTGGGATTCTTGCTGGGAACGAAATCAATGGGGTAGAAGAGGAGGTTCTCGGGTTTGATGTCGCTGTGCCCAATGTCAGTATGAACGACGCAGCAGGTGTGGGAACAGAAGGGTAGCCATACCGATGAACCACTCCGGAAGTCTCGTGGAGGTATTCGATGGCCTTGGCGACTTGGATGATGACGTGACGACTCAGCTCTTCGCTGAAGTAGGTTAACCGCACGATTTGGTGGAACAATTCACCACCGGGGCAGAGTTCCAGCACGATGTAGTAGTATTGGCGCGACTCGGAGAACTGGACCAACTTGACGATGTTCGGGTGGTCGATCTGTCGCATGATCTGCACTTCTTTGAGGATGTTGGCGCGCTATGAATCCAGTCAGTTATTGGCCCAACACACTTCTGGAGTAGGCACAGGGGAATGCGACAGCGACAAAACATCATGGTCTCAAGTCGAACGGGTGAATGAAAGGACCCAGAGGGTTTGCGCACCTCGGTAGCTTTGGGTTTCTTCCTCATCCCGGGATGGAGGGCAGACTATGACAGAATTGGCGACATGGCCCAGACACACAAGGAAAACAACATGTCCGACACGGTGACAAGGAGGGGCGCAGGCAAGATGGCAAGACAAAAGAAAGACTTATCGCAGCCCTACCTGATTGCTATTCATTTCAAACTTCCGGACCACCTTGATGGCCACATCGCCGTATTCGCCCGTGCTGTCCCTGGCGCGATAGACATTGCTGAAGGCGCCATCTCCCATCTTCTCGACCAGGGTATACCGCTCGAGACCCGGGTACTTAGGCATCTTGTTCCGACTGCTCTTCTCTTCTGCGACGATTTGCTCGAGTTCGGCTTCGCGCGCCCGCCTTTGGTCGGGTGACTTTTGAGGCGGCTGCGCCTGACCGTTACCCAATCTGCTGTCAATGGCATCCAGGTTCCCGGCGGCAGGAGGGTAGGAGCCCTGTGGTTGACGTTGTTGTTCGGCATGGATGGGGGAGACATTGGTGGTGGGTTCGGCATGCGGCGTCACCAGACGGGCCTGTTTGCCATGACGTATGAAATTCTTGAGATTTTGTATGGTACTCATGGTGCTGAGTAAGGGGGGGGGTGTGGGAAGGAGGAGGTGGGGGGAGGGTGAATGATGGAAGGGAACGGAAGGGGGCACAAGGATAGTTCTGTTATGCAGGCAGGCGTAGGTAAGGAAGGGAGGAGAAAGGAAGGTCGCACTAATGAGGAAGTGGTGGTGGTGATTGTGAAGTAGAGTAAGGTGGAATTGAGGGAGGAAGGGAAGAGGAGAGGAGGACGAGGAAATCCGATTGGGAAGCACCAGGCAGGGTCACTGGACGACGGGCAGGTCAGTTGGCTGGAATTATGATTATTATGATCTGGTCTTTTTTTTCCTCGTTCCTATTTTTTTTCTCTTCCTTTTTTCTTTTTTCTTTTTTTTTTTTTTCAGTTTTTTGCACTTCCGAATTTAGCTGCTTGGGATCATTACCCCGCCAAGGCTAAACTGTAATTACTGTTAGTGGCAGCAGGAAAATACCCTCGCGAGACGCAAGGCAGGCGATGACGTTTCGGGAAGGAGATCGGGGTTTGGTGGGTGGCAGCCCGGCCGGGCACCGCAGCCAGGCAGAGACAAAGAAGCCCCCAGAAGGGCAGCGAAGGGAGGGCACGGCTCGAGGGAGAGCCAGAGGAGGAGCCAGAGGGAGGTGTATCCGAGGCCACACACCACGCAGGACAGGGAACGGGAACGCATTACCTGCAAATGAGATCGATCTGGAATTCCGAGGACAACAGGCTCTCCAGTGCTGGTGCTGGTGCTGGTGGTAGTGATGATTCAATCGAAACGGCCGGGAGGGCGAGGAATGGGCAAGGTATGGCTGGTGGGGAAAAAGGACCGATGGGTAGATCGATGGGCAGATGGGCTGCAGATGGGCGAGGGCAGACGGGCAGACGGGCAGACGGGCAGACGGGCAGACGGGCAGACGTAAGGGAGCACAGCTAGTACGGAGTACAAAGCATCGGGAGAAAATCGAGACATAGGAGACGAGCGGCGGCTGCCGTGTTCGAGCGGAGGATATAAAGTTGCTCCCGACGGTGGAATGCCCCTAATCGACCCTGGAGCGTCATCATCGCCGTCGCCAAAACGACGCCCAAATCGACTAATCGACTGGCCGGCCGATGACGTTGGAGGATCTTCGCGACCGACCGTTGCCGCCTTGGGCCTAGCGTGCCCCGTGCTGCTCCCCGTCAGCCGGCGCTGACTCAGCCTGGCTGCATCAGTGCTGTCACCACGACTCCGTACAACTACAGTAGTTACTAGTACTCCGTGTGGGAGTCCTACAGTCTACACGATCACTTCCTCCTCCGCTGCTCCTCTCTGACGACCCTCAGCGTCATCCCTCGTCATCCCCCCCCCCCCGTTTTTAAAATTAGATTAAAGCCAGGCTTATCCCAGATCTTGCTCCCTGCTCCCTATCTCCCTCAATCCGGATCAATCACCTGGGTCCATCGCCCTCCGCGCCCGCCTGTCATGTCATCACCGGTGGCCACTGGCCAGCCCGCCCTCCTGCCTCCCTACTTAAAAACGCCCGCTGGTCCTCCCTCGCCCCCCGATCGATGAGCGAGCCGTGAAATCAAAGCAGCTGGCCCAGGCAGTCCCGCGCCCGGGGGGGCCAAACATGGCGCACCATGCACATCATCTCCGTTGCGGATGGATTACCGGTCTGCAGAGTTGCTCTGCTGCTGGTCAACCATGGATGGGCACGCCACTCCCGAGAATCTGCCATCGTTTAGATGTCATCGATGATGCAATGCGAGGCCGTCGCATGCCAGGCACTACACAGCAGCCGAGCTGGGTGTGGGAACCGGCTGGCTTGCCTGGGATTGATAAATAAACACCGATCCGACTGGCGGAAAACCCTGAGGATGAAACCCTGAGGGTGAGGGGTTGATCAGCCTCCGTACCCGGTGCCCAGCACCCAGTAAACAGCGACATCTACACGATGATGTACCCGGTCGGTGTCCGTGGGACAGAGAGCAGTAGTGCTGCGTAGTAGTGTGTAGGACTGCGATGTGCGACTAGACAGCAGACAGGAGTATCTACTCCGTACTACTAGTAGTACACTACTAGCATAGCAGCAGCAGCAGCAGGCGTAATCCCGGCCATCCCGTGATGCTGCAGGTCGCATCGTCGCAAGCCTTCCTACTGGCCGGACGCGTGCTTCCCCTCGCCGACCCCGAGGCCTTCAATCCATCCATCCATCCATCCATCCATCTTATTCCATCCCCCTCCTGTCCGTCCACGCCGCTGTTGCCTCCAGTCAGTCTTCCAATCTTCCAACCCTTCTCCAGACGATCAATCCCCCCCGATCCTCGGCTGCAGCCCGGGTTGCGCGTCCTGCTCCTGCTGCATCCTCATGTAGCTCGCCCAGTCGACCCACGACCTTATCGCCGCCCACACTGCGAAGCCCGAACCCACCGCGCGCTGGATCCGCAACGTGGAATGTCCCTGCAACTCGCCTTCCTTGCCTTGTCGTCGCACTCCTCGGGTCTTTTTGTGCCAACGGGATATCTTCCTGCGTGCCGCGCCTTGCCTGGTCCCCAATCTGAGCTGCAGACTCTATTTCTGGCCCCCGCCTGTCCCTGAATGGCCGTCCGTTGGCCTGGTTTGTAAGACGGGCTGGGTAACTAAGCGTTCCATAGTTACATAGTTGCATCCTTACGCTGGCCAGCCGCTCCCTTGCTGGCGCAGTCCCCGTTACTTGTCGTGCTGGCTGGGACTCCAATCAACCCTTGAGAGGAACCTGCAAAAAAAAAAAAAAAAAAAAAAAGAAAATCCAAGACCACGGCATCGGGCTCTACCGGCTCTACAGGCTCTCCGGAGTACAACGAGGCTCTCCGATCGCGAGGGTAGCGTTGCGTTGGACTCCACGACCGTCCGGCTATGCGACGTCGTCAGCGACCCTCCGCGACCAATCTCCTTTGAAACAGCTCAGGTGTCATGCTTCACTCTTCAATCCCCCACTGCCTTCGGTTGTGACCTTATTTCCCTTCCTCCAGAGTGCCGCGACTGTCGGGTCCGCCAATTGGGCCGATGGGACAGTTGGGCCATCTCACCATGCCCGGCCTGGAAGTCATTAACACGTCTCTCGCCTCACCAGGACACCTGGACCCGCCCCAGTTGAGGGCCCACAAGTCTCTACGTCGAAGGCCAAATGTCCTCTGGAACCCTCAAGTGAAAGTCATCGAGGCGGCGCCCCGAGGCCCAATCCGCCGCCCTTCAAATGGCGCCCCGTTGGCAACCGCCCCCGTCCGTCCTCTCACGCCTCCTGCTGTCGCCCAACCCGAGGATCTGTCCAGCGACGGCACGAACACCCCCAAGGCCGCCTCCTCGTTGTCTGTCAACGGGGTGGTGACACCGAAGCCCTCGCACCCCCCTACCCCCGAAACCACCCCCCCGCAACTGTCCGCCTCGGCCAACCGTCCGGGGCTGTCGCACTTTGGACAGTCGTCGTCCTCCTCGCGAGCGGACTCGTTTCGGACCGCCTGTGAGATGATTTCCGATGCCGAAACGGAGATTCCGCGCCGGTCGTCTCAGTCGGTACTGCCTACGAGGCAGAAAACGGTGCGCCCGGATGAACCCTTCGACTACCACGACAGAAGTGGAGACTCCACGCCTGTTCCCGAGCCTCGTCCCGATCGCGTACGCCCTGCCATGACGGAACCCGCGGCGCACGGAAAGATGGAAGAGGAGAGGGAGCGCCCCAAGCTGTCACACCCACGCAGAAAGAAATCCACCAGGAAAGGCGCACGCATCCCACGCGCGGCAGACTCGTCGGAAAGGCGGTTTGAGGAGAGTGATGCGGATGAAAGTTATGAGGTGTTTCTAGTGCAACCGGAGAGTCCGCAGAGTCCGCCAGAGCCGGTCAGAGACTCGCAAGAACCCGTCGGCGGTTTATCGATCGAGGAGTTTCGCGAACAGGTCGACTGGCCACAGACGGAGCGTCGGCTTCATCCCGCTGAACCTGACGGTGTCCGCCGCTTATCAGACATTTCCACTTCGTCTACAGTCGAAGTGATGATCATCGACCCCCCACAGTCCACCCAGCGATCGCTGCGACACACGGAGAAGAGGGACTCCTTACGCTCGGTCAGCCCGCATATCCCCAGGTCGGAACATGCGTCGCTCACCTCCAATTCCGACTCCCAGCACCGCCTGGTTCATAAGGCTGGCCGGATCACGGAACACGATCGCAAGAGTATCGCCTCGGAGATATCGATTTCCTTGACCTCGAGCATGAATCTTCCGCCGCAAAACGTGGATGTCGTCCCGGTGGTTGTGATCCCGGAGCGGCGCTCGTCTCTCAAGTCGTCCAGCTCCAGCCGGAACACGTCGCAGACTCGCTCCCGACACTCGAGTCGGCGAGACACAGCCTCAGGAAGCCGGCCGGGCTCCAGAGAGCCTCCGCGCCAGAAGAAGCGCACTCTGTCCGACACGAACTCCACCACTGGCAAAGGCGCAGAACCGCGGGGTCGCCACTCTGGCCGACCGACCATCCCTCCGCGCAACTCGTCGCTATCGGCACCTACCAGTCGGAACAATTCCCGGGCGACTTCTCTCACGTCGGAGAGTTTGCGGGACCATGCGCTGGCGATGGAGCATGACACCCCACCCCACCCGGCTGAACCGCCTTTGACTAGGCCGGAGGCAGTTGCTCGTGGTCCGGACATGCATGACGCCGCCGAAGCATCCAAGACACAGTCCATCATCATCGGCGTGGAGGACATGTCGCACTTGTGCCCACCCTCGATGCCCTACACGCAGATTTCGATCCCTTCATCATCCCCAGGACTGATCGAGGTCAGCGAGGCGAGGACGGTAGCCTTCTTCCCCCACACCAATGAGTCGCTGCTGCTCGTCGACCCGCAAACGCAGTCCACCCCCCGAGGGCAAGTGCAAGGCTCGGAATACCCATTCAAACGACCAGACTCGCCCACGCCGCGACACGATATGAAGTCGCCGCTGAAGAACCCCCGCCAGCCACCCCAACCGCCGGTCTGCCGGGTGATCCCGCCCACGCCCGTTCAAGATGCCGACCGCCAACCGACAGGGGCAGGGAGCAAGAACGAGCCCAGTGGACGCCCGAGCCGTCGGTTTGGCCCGGGGCGACGTCCGTGGATGGTACGTCCTCGGTCCGAATCCTTCAATTCATTTGTCCGGTCATTCTCACTGACGTCGGTGAAGAACCGCAAAGCCGGCAAAGACATCGACGGACGGCTGCAGCCATTCTGGCGGCCCCGTCGATTCTGGGATGACTCGGAGCCGGAAGAGGACTCGCCTCGAGGGCCCCTGAGCCCTCGAACCGCGAACCCGGAAGCAGACCTTGTCATCAAGAACTCGCTCGGAATGCCGCAGCAGCGAGTGGTGTTCGAGGGACCTCCGCTTCCACGTAGCCCAGACGCGAGACGACGGCTCGAGGCGCACAACGCCAACCGCAGCACCCTCGTGGGAAGCCAAGTATTCAGCCCGGAGGCGTTCTGCTCGCAGACGTCCCTCCACCACCATCGCTACCGGTCCCTGTCGTGGTGGCGGCTGCGGCTGCGGGCGGGCAAGATGCGCAACATCCGGCGCCGCGTGCGACGGACGTGGCAGAAGCACGCGGACCACCGGCGGGAAGCCAAGCGCGAGAAGCTGAAGCAGAGCATCAGCCCGGCGGTTCTGGTGGAATCGAGCACCCAGCTGAAGACGATCACGCAATGACCGTAACGAGACACGACTCTTCTTATTGTCTAGAATGTGCTATATTGATGACCTGATGGCGTGGGATACGACTGATGATTGTGATTGATTATGTTATGTTTCTGATTTGTTTCTGATTTATGTTTTTGTTCTGGTCTGGTTTGTTGTGTTTTGTTTTGTTGATTGATGACTTATGGTGGATGGATACCACGCCAGTGACGACGCCAATATAAGATACCTTACCGTAATTTCCGCAGCCAGGCTGCCTGCTAAATAAAAGTGACATGACCCAAAGAAACCGCTTCCTTCTTTTTATCTTCAAGATATATCTGTACTCAACACCAGTAATCTGCAAGTCAAATCTATCCGTCATTCAAACTCCTATACAATAGCCTCCCCCCTGGCCCCCATACCACGCAAGAAGTAAGAATACATATCCATCCATCCATCCATCCCATCTGACTCTCAACCCCCATCCCCCTCAAAACTAATTCCCTCACAAAATCAAAGAAACACTCACAACCCCCCCCTCCCCCTCCCAACCCTAAACCAACCCCATAAACCAAAAACCCATGCATGGAACAGCCCATAAATTTACCCGATCCTCCCCCTCACAGCTAATCCCCCATACTCCGCTTCCCTCGCCCGCCGTCTGCGTCTCTCCTCCTCCTGCTCTTTTCGGTTCAGGTGAGCTTTACCTTGGCCATTGTTCCCGTTGGAGGGATCTGCTCGTCCGGTATTCCCTGCTCCGGTATTCCTTGAATCAGATGCGGATGCAGATGCAGATGCAGAAGAAGAGGTAGCAGCAGTAGCAGCAGCAGCAGCAGCACGCATATTCGCCCACGCGACGGGGTCGAGGAAAGGTTGCGGGGCGTGGCAGAGGATGTGTTCTGTTGTTTTTGGGGGGTTTGAGGGGGTTTCTTTTGGGGTGGGGGTTGAGGGGGGGTTGGATTTGGATGTGTTTGTTGGTGTTGGTGTTGGTTTGGGTATAGATGTGGATGTGGGTGGAGGTAGAGGGTTGGGGTTGGGGTTGAGGGTCAGTGGTTTAGATAGAGGACGTTTTGTCGGGATGAGGAGGGCGGAGGGGGGGCGGTGGGTTTGGTAACTCATGTCTTTCTTCTCTCATTCTCTTTCTTTTCTTTTGGGTTTAGGATTTAACTAGTATAAAATATGTATTTGTTTGTTGGTAGGGTTGGGGAGGTAAGCAGGTAGAACGTAGGTAGGTAGGTAGGTGTAGGTATGAGGTTGATAGGTGATAGGTGATAAGAGGTAGTGGAAGTGGAGTGGAGCTGCACGTGATTGAATCATACTGTGTACAAGAAATACACCCCCATAGCTATGTACATACAGCCTACAGTGCTCTGGTACGCTCATCATGCATGTAGCATCGTAAGGATACATGGTATCACCAGAAACAGCAAAGTCCAACCAACCCAAAGCATTCGCCAACTCCGGTCCGATCCGCGAATGGGTCCGGACAGCCATCCCGCTGGTATAGTACATCAATTAGTCATGAGAAGAAAGAAAAAAGAACGCCGTGTGTATCATTGGGCAGATTATCACGCAATGCCCTGGGACTCCACCCCGGGCATCGTCGAGTACGAGTACGGCAGGTCGACCAGCCCGTCGAGGAGCCAGTTCAACGGGTCGAACACCTCGTAGTTGGGCTCCATAAACCCGCTGGGCAGTCCGCCGACCCCGCCCGACGGCGGCACCCCCATGCTGGCCTGCGGGAGCATCGGCGCGGGCGCCAGGCTGGGGTCCGCCCCGGAGACACCCGGCGTCGCGGTCGACGTGCGCGTGGGCCCCAGGGACGACGAGTTGGATGAGTCCGCGTTGGAGTCGGGGTTCGTGGGGTTCTTGAGGTAGGCTAATTCATGGTAAGTTCCCGCTGGAAAAAAAAAAAAAAAAAAAAAAAAAAAAAAAAAAGCGCCCCCTGCACGTACCTTCAAGATTGCGGCCCTTGGTCCGCGCGTCTTCCCGCCATCGCCATACCGAGTCGAAGAGGAGGGACATGCTCATGCGGCAGCGAACCTTCAGCATCAACGAGTCGTCCACCTCGCCGCCGTCGGCCGTCAGTTTCGGAGTCGGCACGTTGTTCAGCCTCCACATCTGCGCCAGCACCTCCGCCAGTCGCTCCGGCAGGTCGTTGCTGGAGACGGACACGCCTCGGATCGCCCAGATCGTTCGGTTGAAGAGGTTCTTCGCATAGTCCATGTCGATGTGGGCAGCGAAGAAGCTCTTGCAGAGCTTGAGCAGCGTGCATCCTCCCGCGACCATCATCTGGTACATATAGTACGGGGTGTAGGACAGCACCGGGCCAACCTCCGTTTCTAGATTCATCGCGGCTTCGAGGAAGGTCGTGGTGGCAACATAGAGAGAGAGCAGGCGCTCGCGGTAATCCTTCGCGGTGGTGTCGTCGAAGAAGGCGGACAGATGGAGGTGGAGATTAGATGCGCGCAGATACAGATTCGTGATACCTGTGCACGTTAGATCAGACGTCAAGAAGTGATCAGGCAAGGACATACAGTCATTCTGTGCTTTCAATTGGTTTTCAAGCTCGTCGAAATCCCGCGAAAGAAACGAGATCAATGTCGACCGTTCTTGGTCGCTGCAGAGCCCGACAGGGTCCCGTCGGTTGGTGTACAGGGATTTGGTGACCTTGTCGCAGAACTTCTCAATCTCAAGTCTGGGCCTGATGTCATCCGGCAGCTTGAAGTTGGGATCCATTGAATCGGTCGAGGACAGCGTCCAGTCGTACAAGGTGGAAGGCGGCTGGCCATATCCGGTAGCAACTCTGCACACCTATTAGTCTTGCAACCCAAAACATGACCAATCGACTTACCGCTGTGCAACAATGTTGCAGACCGCCCACGTTCGAACCTTGTCTCGGAGTTCCTCCTCGATGAGCTCCACCCGGAATTTGCTGAAATCCTGAGTGTGCGACGGACGGTGCAGACCAAGCTGCATGGCCACTTGGATCATCATACCGCACAACATAAAGGTAGGGTCGTTGGACGTGCTGCTCGCAGGAAACGGCCATGTACACAGCAGGCAGAGCGCCTTCACGACGTGGTAGCTTTGAGGGATATCCGCCAGCGTACTCCATACCAGTCGTGAAACCGGGCCTGCGAGGGAATTGAGAAGGTGGGTGTCGGCTTGGAAGCGTCGGGCACCGACACTGATGATGGTCCAGAACAGCAGCGGCGAAGCATTGTGATAATCATCAGGCGTTTGGTCTCGGTCAAGGAATGGAAGGAACGGGTGATAGAAGGTGAAAAACCTAGCACGGTTAGAGCCAGATCAAAGAACAGCACTGACACACAAGCCTTACATGTTGAAAAGCTCTGTCACCCTCTCGGGGACGATTGCCACATCCTCGATGCGCTTGAAGTGATGGGTGCCGTTTCTCATGTAGTTGGTCCCGTCGAAGCCTGACCGCAGGTCTAGCAGGGATGCAACGGCCTCATGGGATCCCATGTACTGATCAGTCGACATCGCCGACGGCGTATGGTAAACTCCAGAGCCGACCTGGCTGGGGGTCTCTTGCTTGGGAGTCTGGGCCGCAGGAAGGGACGTGGGCTGCTGTGGCGGCATCGTTCCGGCAGGACTGGACTGTACGGCAATCTGCCTCCTCAGCTCAATGATCTCGCGCTCCATTTCGGCGTTGCGACTGCGCTTTCCGACTCGCTTGAAGTGGGATTCGATTTTACAGTCAAGCCGCAGACGACGACATCGGGAGCAGTCCGTCCACGGGTCTTGGATTACGTCGCACCGGAGCTGCACGAGAATCAAGTAAGCTCAGTCCAGAGATTGGACATGCCACAGATAAAAAAATACCTTTTGCTGTCGACACTCGTTGCACGCCCGCTTCACGGGCAGTCTCTTCTTCTCCTCCTGGTTCTCCGCCCCCTCGACCTCATCAATACTGCCAGGGGAGCTGTCCAGCCCTGCCATGGCAGGGTTGCGCTTCCTGGCAGATCCCACGCCATCGGCGCCGATGGGCGGGGAGAGAGATGGCTGGCCGGCACCCATTACGGGGCTGGGGGCAGCAGAAGCATTCTCTGCTTTCGGCTCCAGGATGTCGCCCTGCAGACCCCTGCCTCCGATCGCGCTGGGCGATCGCTCGGAAGACTCCAGAGTGGTTGCGCGACAGGCCGATATAGGTTGGGCAGAGGAAGTAGGGCCACCGCAGAAAAAAAAGAAAAGAGTCGGTCTGACCGGCTGACGGCTGCTTGGGCACGAGCCAACCCACGTGAAATCAGGGCAGTCAGACTGGGGGGGCAGCGAAGACAGACGGCAGGGCAGCAGCGTCAAGGTTTCAGCGGTGGTCCAGTCGGAGGATGGGGACGAGCCAGCAGTTTGTCATCGACAATGGAGTGATCCAGGCCCCTCAGAGTTGGAGGAAGCACGGCGGGGACGGCGAGGAGAAGACGTCCGATCTCGCTCTCACGTGCTCTCGCCCGACAGCCCGCACGTGATGATAGCGGCGGGGCCTTAGTCAGCACGGGCCTCAGGGATCAGATGACTCCACCGGGCGGTTAACTAACTAGTTAGTTATCGAGTAAATCTTAGGTAATGCGTCCTTTCTCCGGGGTGGATTCGATCATTCGATCGTGTATACGGAGTACTCCGTAGTGTATATTCCGTAGTGTGTAGTGTGTACACGGACATGGCAGTCCTAAGTACTATCGACTGCCGGTTGCACGACATGTCTCCGGTGAAGACACATACTTACTCCAGTAACTATTCTCCGACGGCCGTTGTTGTGTGTGCGAAAGCGCAATCTAAATCCCTGCAATTGGTTCATCCGCTCGGCTATCCTAGGCTGATCCTGCTGGTGCTCGGGCGACCGACGGATCAGGAACCAAAGGCTCCGAGGCCAGCCCCCGCCATGTGACTGGGCCGCGTGCCTGACTGCCTGTCGCCCGGAAGACCAAATACTGCTGCGTGCTGGTGGCCTGAGGTTGAGGGCAATCGTCTTACATACGCCGGACAGCCTTGCCTGCCTGCAGTGCCTGCTGCTGAGACCCCGATGGAGACCCCGTCGTCGGATTGAGGGTTAGTCCTGGCCTCCCTGCAGACTCAAACCCGGGGATCCCTCCAGCTTCAACTCAGCATGACCTCTAAACCCCTAGACCCTTAAGCCACATCGCCTCGTAAACGACGCCCGGTGGCGTCATTTAACTGAGACACCCAGTGACAGTGTCAACCTGATGTCAGCGCAGCCTTCTGGTGCGGGATATAAGAATCCGTATCCGCGGCAGACCAACCGCCTCATCTCAGATCAACTCAGTCATCCCTACTCGAATGCCCCCCACCCCCCGCCTAGCTAGCTACCTGCCACCATGGCTTCGACAAAGGGTACGAGAGAGGACCAACCTCCATCCTATACTCAAAGCGAGCAGCCCGAACTGGTGCTCCCTGCGCTGGACCTCTCGCGAGACGCGGGGCCCGCAGAATACGCAACAGTCACTCCAGATGAATGCGCAGCCCATCTCAAGTTCCTGGCTGCCCTCGCCGACTTGCGCGACGGCGTGGCCAGCACCCCGGGGCTGTTCGGCATCAACGACCCTGCGCAGGAGGTCTTCCACGACAACACTAACGAGGCCTGGGCCCGCATCAAAGAGAAGCGGTGGGCTGTCTACACAACCCGCGCGGCGGCCCGCTACGCAGCCTGGTGGGATACATGCATCCCTGCCTCGCGCCCACCTCCCACCATCGATGACCTGAAAGATCTCAGCTACAGCGACATTACCGCCAACCTCCAGCCCTTCCCCTGGTCCCAGGACATCCTCCCCCCTCTAGGTAAGCCCACCCACCCGGCCTACAGACAAACCCAAGCCCTAACCCACGCCTCCCAGACGTCCTCATGGTCTGGCACGCCCACATGCTCAACCCGCGCGCCTTTCTCGAGGACTGCATCCGCCACGGCCAAATGACCTTCTGGGCCACGGGCTTCCCCTGGGACCCCGTCAACGCATGCATCAACGACAAGACCCTCGAATACGACGCGGGTCCCAAAGCCAAGGACGTCTTCCTCCACAGGACCGCCCTCCCCTGGGACAACCTCCTCGACACCACCAACAAGACCCTCTCCTGCCCCAGCTGCGGCGAGCGCATCTCCGTGCCCTGGACCAAGGGCGAAATGGGCCTCCTCCTCGAGTCCCTCTTCGTCGGCTGGCGCGGCATCGCCGACAAAACCTTCAAGGTGACCTGTCCCCGGTGCCACTTCTTCATCGACCACGAGGGGCTCAAGATCGCCAAATTCCGCCGCGACATCCAAGCCCTACTCACCTCCAACCTCCCCATGCCCGGCACATACTACAACCTGCACGGCATCCCCGAGCCAGCCTGCAACTCCCTGCGCCGCAAGCAACAATTCCACTTCCCCAACCGCTTCCTCGCCATCGCCGGACGCAACATCCTCGACCGCACCGACCCCTCCAACAACCAAACCCCCATCACCCTCAAAACCGTCAACGACTACGTTGCCACCCTCCTCAGAGACCCCGACACCCTCCGACGCATCCACACCTCGTCCCTCAAAATCCCCCTCCTCCCCGAAGAAAAGGTCTCCTACCGCCGCATGCTCTCGCACTACTGGGACAACTTCTCCCCATTCGCCCTCGACCTCGTCGGCGCCGTAATCCGCCAGGGCACCTTCATCGAGAAAATGGACAAGATCGACTGGCTGCACTCGCCCACCATCCTCCCCACCATGACGCGCCTGATCAAAAAATACCAAATCTTCTTCCAAATCATCACCTCCAACCCGTCGCACATGGCCGTGCCCACCCTAGACGTCGACCTCGCCTGGCACACCCACCAACTCACCACCCCCCTCCGGTACTACACCTTCTCCCTCCACCGCACCCTGACCTCCCCCTCCCGCACCGCCATCCTAATCGACCACGACGACAAAGTCGACGAAACCAAACTCTCCGACAGCTTCGAATGGACCAGCAAAGCCTACCGCAAACTCACCGACGGCGAAATCTACTCCGAATGCACCTGCTGGTACTGCGAAGCCATCCGCGGGCCCGACCTCGCCCACGCCCTCCCCTTCTTCTTCTACTTCTCCTCCTCCTCCTCCTCCTCCTCCTCCTCCACCACCAAGGCCCGCGCCGCCGCCTCCTCCCTGCACACCCGAGCCGACATCTCCGCCGACCCGGACAAAAACCCACATATATCCGCCCACAACGCCGTCCGCCCCGACGTCGATCTCAAATCTACCCGGTCCGGCCTGGACCCCCGCGCCGTCAAATTCCTCAAACTCCGCAGCGATTACGAGAAAGCGAGACGGCGCGCCGAGAAACGTAAATCCAAGGACGTCAAGGAGAAGGAGAAGGATGAGAAAGCTAACGGGAATGGAAATGCGCAGGCGGATTCCATGCTCTATGCGAGTCCCTTGTTGTGGGGATATCCCGTCATCGTACCGTATTATGCCCCCTTTGCGTGTGACCCGGGCGTGCATTCGGATGCGTATATGGCGAACCCGAGTTGTATGAGTTTTGTGGATGGCGCGCATGGGAATTGTGCGGCCGGGACGTGTGGTGGGGGGGTGGCGGCTGGGGCGTGTGGGGGGGGGAATGGGG
>KZ825915.1:87813-126619 GCA_003184645.1 Aspergillus ellipticus CBS 707.79 | reverse complement strand
GGGGGGGTTGTATAGGTGGAGTATGGGCAGGTATAGAAAAGGGTATAGACATGATAAAAGCATAGACACTACTAATGACTTATGATGTGGAATCAATTGTGATTTGATATTTCTGTTGTGTCGTGCGGCGGAGACCGTCACTCGGTGGTGAGTGCATTTGCAGTAGTGATAGGTAGGGCGGTACGCCAGCTTGATGCCGTCATGCGGAGGAGGATGGCCTGGTCTTGTACCGTCCGATTGGTTGACTGTGAGTGTCTGTCTCGAGATCTGCCTGCTGTACTTTGTCGAGATGGACTGGCAATCACCGACTAGTCGAGCTCTCTCTCCATAGAGAACCAACTGAGTATCTCTGGAGCCCACTGCACAACGATGAGCCCTCGAGTCGAAAATCCACCAGTCATTCATTTCACCCACATGAACACATCATCCAAGCCCATCTTCTCCACCAGCCAGTTCTATCCAACCCCCGTCCCCCCTCAAACCCATCCGCACCCCCGAAAAAAAAGCACATTTAATAACTCCGAACCACACAAACCCACAAAACGAAGCAGAAGAGTTAGGAAGGAAGGAAGAGAAGAGCAAAGTTCAGACGAGCGAAGCTCTCCCCTAGAACCCACGACCCCGACCCCGTCCGCGACCACCGCCCCGCCCCCGCCCCCTCATCCCGCCGCGGCCACCTCTGCCCCCCCGATCCGCCGCCTCCTTGCGCGCCTTGTTCTTCGGCTTGGGCGTGTCATCGATCAGCAGCGTGTCCAGCGGCAGACTGTCCGGCAGCACGTAGTAGCGGATGGTCGAGCCGCGCACGTTGATGGTGTCGAGCGGGATGGGGTCGCGGCCCTTGGCGGTCATCTTGACGGTGCGGAGGGAGGTGTTCATTTGGGGGGAGACGGAGGTGATGGTGCCGTGGAGGATTGTTCCTATCCACTCTGTTAGCATTGCTTTCGGGTGGTCGGGGGGGGGGATAATTTGGGGGTTAGGTTTTGGGCAGTGGAGAGAGATTGAAGGATGTTGCAGAATGTGCTGGATGCATATATGGATTGGCCAGATAGATGGGAGGGGGAAGCTAACCATTCTTCAACTCAATCGTGACCGTCTCGTTAGCGCACTTCATAAGGAATCTGTGCACGCGCGCGTTAGCCAGTCTTTCTTTCTTTCTTTCTCATCACTGCCAACTTTCTCCACGCGTCCAGTAGCAGACAGGATAGCAGAAGCGGAGAGCGAGATGAGTTGGTCACCTACCGGACGAGCTTCATCGTGACGGGTTGCGCGACGCGGCTTCGATGATTGTGGTGTGTCGGTGGGGAGTGTCTGGGTGGGTGGGTGAGGGTATTTGATGATGAGGTCGGTCGGATCGGAGGTCGAGCGGCGAAGAGGCTGAGCTTGCCGTTTGGGCGCGGACCGCTCACGTGACCGCTATCCACTATTTGCTACCTTGCGGAGCTACATCCGTCCACTTGGTCGGTATACGATATTTGTCGATTTTAGTATTAGATTTGTAGAGAGCGTGGTTTTGGACATTTAGGGTATTATTCAACGGATGTACGTAGATACTACTATTAATTTGAATATTCGGAGTCTGGATATGGTACATGCTACCTACGCAGTAGACAGGTACCTATACACTGGGTACTGTATATGCAGCAGGTATAACAGGTATACACCTAGATGGTTTTGACAGGCTACAGGTAAGGGTATATGCCCATATTTACTCCAATCTGTCTCAAGGAACTATACAGTACTTATCAAGACAGTATACAGCTCCAACAAGACAGTATACTGCACTCAGTACAATACAGCACTCAAGACAGATGCACCCAATACAGATGCTCAAGCCCGCTAACCTTCCAACATGCTAACTACCAGACACAGGCAACCTAGATATCCCAACCAACCAACAACGCGCTCCTAATCGCTCATAGTATGATATGGTATCGTGCAAAAACCTCAGACAGACAGACCAACATATCCCCAACAGACAAAACATCCATCACAACATCAACGCCACCCAAGCCATCGCATCACCATCACAAAACGCCATGTCTCGCCTTAAAGACCGCGATCTTATCATCGTAGAACAAGATCTCGCGCAGCCGGAACGACACCCTCGCTTTGTTACATTCCGCATCGGAGTCCTCCCCGTCCGACGAGGCCCGATCGTCGGAGGACAGCTCCGAGTGCGAGTCGACGGCACTCGCGCCGCCGTCGTCCTCGGACTCGTCTTCGTTCGTGTCGGACCCGCCCCATTCCTCGCCGCCCGGGACGAACCCCTCGCTGTGGCTGTCGTCCGTGTCGTAGAACTCTCCCGGGTCGCCGTCTTTCGCTTCCAGGATCTCGTAGCATTTGTTCTGGATCCCGACGTACGTGATCCCCACTTCGGGCCGGATGGTCACGATGTCGAGGATGAGCATGGCGAGCTCTTTCGGGTCGCGGTGGACGGGCCGCGCGATGTGCGGGATGTGCAGGGCGCGGAGGTGAGGCATGTAGGGGAGGCGTTGGATGAAGTAGTGCTGGTGAGATTAGTGAGGGGTTGACAAAGAAGATGACAGAAAGATAACAAACATACCCAGTCTCGCGAGTGCAGCGCGATAGACAGCTCGCGCAGGCGCGGCATGCGTCCGCTGCTCATAAATGTGATCATCTGGCGGGTGAACATCCACTTGTACCAGCGCACGCTGGGCATCTCGCTCCCGCTCGGCGACCGCTGCGTGCTGTCGACCAGGATCTTCTGCAGACTCAGATGGTGGTTCCGGATGGCGTTCTTGTAGATGGCGTCGATGTGCACGATGGAGTCATACATGGGCGCCTCGTGCAGGAACAGCGTCTGCAGCGTGTTCGGCGCCAGTGTGTCTTTGATGAATAGCAGCAAGTACGGCGACACGGCGTCGGTGTGGATGTGCTTGAGCCGCAGCTGGTACTCGGACGAGCTGCTCTGGCTGCCGCTCTTCCTCCCGTACTTTGATCGGGACGTCGATGGCGAGAATTGCCGGCGGAGAGCTCGCCAGAGCTTCTCGTGGCCGTCGCATCGGAGGATCGTCAGCGTCGCCAGTCGGGTCCAGTCCAGCGCGTGCAGCGCAACCGGGATGGACAGCGCGACGCGCTCCAACTCCAGCGTTTCGAGCTTTAGCTGACGGTCCGACCCCGATACGGCGAACAACGTTTCTGGGGATGTCTTGTGGCTCTCCCGTGGCGCTTTGACCTGCTCCGGGGATTCGGAGATATGTGTATTCTGCAGATCCACTGCAATTCCATTGATGCTGTCCGTAGACACCGGCGAAGGGCCCAGTGACGCCCCCGTAGGAGCAGTGTCAGCCGCTAATCCCGTAGCCGTCTCCACGCCATCCGCCGCCTTGGATGGAACCTCAGGGGTGGGCTCTTCCCGGCCTAGCACGGCTCCAAGCACGCCACCCGACTTAGGCCAGCCGCAAACCACGCTGGCCGCCGGCTGCTCGGCCTGCCAGCTGCCGGCGGGCTTCAGCCAGGAGGCCTGGTGGGCCTTGGCGGAGATGCCAATACGGAGTTCTTTCAGGCGGTCTCGGGACCGCTCAATAAGCACGGCCATTTCTTCGAGATACGATGGTTCATCTATATCCAGGACACTCAGGCTCTTCAGCGGCGGGAGTATCGACAGGGAGGGGTATTCTACATGCCCATATCGCTGTCCCAGTGACGGATGACCCGCAGCGCTCGCCACAGCCTGCGTCTCCGGGAGCGTCACGGACGATGCAGTCGGCGGCCCTGCCAACGGACGCATGGCGTTTTCCGCGTTGTCGTGCCAGCGGACCCAGACGCGCTCCAGGCGGCAGTCATGGCCGGGCCGGTTCGCCAGCGACGACAGTGCTATCCACACGTCCCTCAAGACCCCCGTAGGCATGTCCCATACGAACGTCTCCAGATTCACCATCCGAGCCACCGCCAGCGCAACCAGTGTCCCCAGCATCTTGCCCGTCTCCTTGGTCACCGCGTACTCCTGAACCCAGACCAGCGGCCCGTTCCCGACGGAGAACTTGCGAGTATACTGGGCGTAGTAGTTACCACGACGGACTCGCCGGAGCGTTTCCGCCTCGTCCTGGCCGGGCGCGGGGCAGCTGCACCCGCAATGCGGACAAGGACGGCCTCGTCTGGGAGGCAGCTCGTGGAATATGTCCTCCCCCATCACCAGCGTGGCCAGACCGTAGGAAAGAGCATCGACGCCGGCCGGGTGGTCGGAGGACGACAGGGTATCGGGCCAGACGATATCAAAGCGAGAGTACATCTGCGGGATTGCCAAGCCGTGGAGAGCGGAGCAGGTCAGGGCAAGGGACGTCAGGTCATTCGTATGCGTCACCTGCAGTCACCAGTCAGCTACAGGTCTCAAGGCCAAGCATCATGTTACCTCTTTCATAATCTCCTGCAATATATCCATCGGCAAATCCAGCAGATTGAGAGGTGTCTTCGTAGTTGGTCCATCATTTCCAGATGGAACCGACCGATCTATTCCGGAGGACACATTCTGATCCATCGCAGCAGTGCTAATCGGAGTCATTGTCGCCGCCCGAGAGGGCACATCAGTCTTGGTTGACTCCTCCAACTCGGACAGTTTCGCAGCCCGGTCCTCCGACCCCGCCGAGGTAGTGCTGGCACTGGACAAGAACTGCTCCTCCTCATCATCGTCATCATCAGACAGCCCATCGAGGTCCGGAACTCCCCTGTCACCCAAATAGAGGCTGCTGGAGCCGGCCATGGCAAGGTTATTTTTGTTGTGGTCGGATATTGCGTAATAGCTCATGGTCACGGAGGGGCTGGCGATGCGAGACAGAACCAGCCACTCGATGCCAGGGAGGGGAGCGATTGATGTGTGGTGGTGGACCGATGGGTTGATGGGAGGGAGCTCGAGGGGAGGATATGGACGGGGGGATAGAGGATGGGATGCTGGGGCGGACGGAAGTGACGGATCGGATCCGGGGTAAACGAAGCAGTCGAGGATGGGGCGAGTGGGAACACAGCCCGACCGAATGAACGTATGAATGAATGGACCAGACCGGGACCGCAACGAGGAAGCAACGGCCAATCACGGACCCGCGGTCAGATGCATGCCTGGGCTCCTTGTCTCAGGACGGCACAGCACTCGGCACAGGGATCATTCGCAGCGTGGGAATGGGGGGAGGAGGTCAGTGATGGAGAGATGGAGATGGAGACGTCGTAGTTGGAGGTCAAGTCAGCTCGAGTGGGACTCTGGCTTGTCCACTTGGCGGCGGCGAGGCGGTCATGGGCGGGGCTAGCCCGGTCGGGCTAGCGCGGTGTACTTTAAGGTCACTCGAACGACAGCGGGACAGCTGATCACCAGCGTATATTACCGCTGCTATTACCTTACCTACTTAACCTTAGGTACCAGTTGGTGTACTACTGTAATATCTGACATTAACCGACGCTTACTAGAAGCATTCACAGCAGCTTAGGGACAGAAGTATCAAAGGCAACTAATTAACAGCATAAACCATATAAACAGCGATCAACACTGTCCATATCAACATATCAAGCTAACATGTATACCGCAAATCATGCACAGCTAAATCAACAAAAACAACACCCCCTTAAAACCACCCACTCCTCAGATACACACACAGAGAGAGATAAACAGACACACCAACTACTACCCACTCAACGCGCCTCCCTCGAAAGCACATCGCAAATCCGTCCAACGAACCCCTCCAGCCCCGACGCCACCGCCCCGGCCCCCTGCGTCGACGCCAAGGCGGTCGACGCCCCCGGCATGAGAAGCACCCTGGACCCGACCTCGACCCACTCGACCGACGTGACGAGCGCAAAGGTGACTTTGATCTCGCCGTGCACCGGGTTCCCCGCCGAGCGAAGCACATCCTGCACGCCCGGTTCGCGCTCGCGGGCTGAGGCGGGCGCATCGCCGTCGAAGCTGAAGAACTCCGGTTCTGCGGGCGAGGGCGGACGCGAGATCAGTTCGTCTTCCGCAAGCGCCATGCAGGTCAACTTCACGGTCGTGCGGACGTTGGCGACGTAGACGATGGCGTTGCCACCTAGGAGCACGGGCGGGGAGAGCGAGGAGGCGAATTCGCTGGACGGGAAGCTGGCGACGAAGCCGGTGTGGAAGAGGAGGGACGTCGGGATGGAGGGGGATGCGATCGGCAGCTTGACTAGGATCGAGCCTTTGCGGATTTTCCCCAGACGGGGGTGCTCGCCGTCGGGTGTCGTGGGTAGAGGCTCTACGCCGATGGTGCCGACTTGGTCTTGGGTTAGTTTCTGGACGGGGAGCCGCAGGTTGCGGATGCTGACGGCACGGACGCGTTGCCATTGGGCTTGGATGGGGAGGGGCGCTTTTCCGGGGAGAGAGCCCTGGAGGGAGGTGGAGAAGTCGCCCGAGGTAGGTCGGCTGCGGTAGGAGCTGGACTGCTCGGAGCGTCTTTCCGAACGGTTCCTGTGTTGGAGGTTCCCTGCATGCTCGCTGGAGAGAAGAGGCCCGATGAGCAGCTCGTCCCCGGCTGAGATGGCCCCGTAGCGGACGAGACCGCAAAGAACAATGCCGTGGTTTTCCTTCTGCTGCTGCTCGGCAGACACCGAGTATACCTTCGACGGAGGGATCGCAAACACCTCATCGACATCGAAGACATTCTCCGGTAGACTTGCCGATGGAGCCCCCTGCAGCGAAATGTCTCTCAATGCCGGTCTCGTAGGAATGGGTAGATACCGGAGCAGAGCATGCAATTTCCCAATCCCCGAGCCGTCGACCGCACTCGTAAACACAATCGGAACGGTCTCGACCCAGTTCTGCGTCGAAGACACCACCTTTCTTACCTCATCCGCATCCTTAGATTGAACGTACTGGATATCCCCCGCTGATCCAGACAACGGCACCGGCTTCTTCCCCGATGCCTTCAAAGCCGATAGTACCTTCCCAAGACTACTCCGCAAGACCGAGCGCGACGCCATATCCATCTTCGTGATCACGACAACAATCGGGATATCCATCTTCGCACATAGCTCCAGATGCGACAACGCCAACGTCATATCCGCGGGCTGTTCAGCAGCGCTGGGGCCAGCTTCCGATGGACATTCTCCACAAGTTGCCGGTATGCAGAGAAACACATAATGAGGAGCCCAACTGACCAGTCCCCTCAAGGTGGACTTGAGATAGCGCACCGACCCCGGCAGATCCGAGACAAAGGCCAGCCGTCCCCCTTCAGAAGCAGCATGGACATCGTCCCACGCCGCAACATTGCCCGACGCATAGTTAATGACATCGACATCGACCTTCTCTCCCGCCGCAGACCCATCCGCAGCATACCCAATCAGCTCATGCGCAACCGAACTCGTGATCCCCGACGAGATCTCATGTCGATGTTTCAGCAGACTCAGTCGACTCGCCCCCCTGCCATTATCAAGCACCGACGATGTCAGTGTGCCCAGAAGAGAGGACTTACCCGCCGCACTGGGGCCAGCAATGGAGACGCGAATCTGCCCCGTTTCAGACGCGCTACTCAGCGCCCCTTCCCCTTTCCCTTCAACACCCCCCTCATTCACAGCTCCTTTGGGCGCCTCCACGCGATAAAACTCCCAGTCGGGACCAACCAGCGCCTCTGCAACCCACAGACTGCCCGTGCGAAGCTTCCCCACATCGACATCATCCTCTGCAGACGAATCCTCCACCCACTCACAATTCCCCACAATAACCCGGCGAAGCACATCAACCTTACACCCCAAACTGGCCGCCATGACCTGCAGGGTCGACAGACTCTCCTCCAGCTCATCGAGGGTAAGGCCCACGAACGTGCCATCATCCGCAACGCCCACCTCATACAGCGCACCCTGACTCTCCTCTAGCCCAGGAAGCAACCGCGCCGGTTTCTGCGGCGTGCCTAGCTGAGGCGTCGCCTCCGGAAGAACCGGCAGGACTAAGTTCGCCGCCGTGGATGAGTGGAACGGCGAGGACTGCTGCAGACGCCAGAGTAGCTGGGTCGTGAGGTGTTGCAGACGTTGCTGGCGGCTTTCCGTTGAGCGGGAGGACGAGGCTTGCTGCGGTTTGAAGTTCGAGTCGTAGCTTGATGGGGTGGGACTTTCTGTTGGCAGGCTAGCCCGGGAATGATACGAACTGCTGACTATATGGCTCGTGGACATGGAGACGAAGGGTCGGCGACGGCGCAGCAGAAGATGGAGCTTGTACTCCGTGGGACCTTCCTGAGGCTCTGGCTCCAGCTTGGTGATCCCGTAGTCGGAGAGCAGATCGGGGTCGGCGCGATCCAGGTTCGTGCTGGACCGGATACGAGGCACCATGCGGTTCCCGGTTGCTGCCATCTGGGGCGTGGAGGACCCGGACGTGGTGGACCAGGGAGAGGACACCCGTGGGGGGTCGGGGTCGTAGGTAAATACGGATGCCATGGTGATTGATTACAGGAAGGCGTAGGTGTATGTATGGTCGAAGGTGATACAGGGAGGGGAAGGTGTATAGAAGAGGAAGATACAGGGAGGTATAGGAGTAGAGAGTAAAACAATCAGAAGCCACTAGAACCGACAGCCAGTTCAATGAGATACAGATAGGGTTAACGCAGTAGAGCGTAATATTCGACGCGTCTGTAAATGGCAAGCACACAGATCAAGCAATGGGAAGTGTCTGTCGCCAAGTAGAGTCATCTTGAGCCGGAGTTGTACACAGCAGACAGAGCAATTGCAGGCGCGGAGTGGCCGAGGGAGGCCGTTGAACTGCGTCGGGGTAAGATGAGGAGCAGCCTGCGGATAAGGGGGCAGCGCGTCGCGCAGGATATCCAGCATATAAAGACGGAGTCAACAATGGGACGACATGCTGGCCGCGGGCGACGAATGGATGAGTCACTTCCAGTCAGTTGGCTCCATCTGAATCATCAATGGCATCGGGGAGTAAATACGGACCCCGTGCAGCACCGCCGCCTTACCGCTTCGGTTACGCCATGACTCGGTCAGGTGATAGTGTGGGTGCCTCAGGTGTCAAGTGACACATGATGACCGCAGCACGTGGGATGTTATTTATGCCTGAGGCATAATGCTGCCTAAACGATCAACCACCACCACAACACAACACAACACAATCCAGCACCAGCGCCAGCATCGGCAGACACACTGACCTTCACATGACGTTGTTCTCACTGCAGTGCTGTTTCAGATAAAAATGGCAACGATAGTCGCCTGCCATGGTGGCATGCCCTATCTTTTAGTGCTTAGTGCCCATCCTTGAATGTTTTAAACATCGGCAAAGATGCATTGCGCTACTGCGGGAGAATCACTAGCACATGGTTTCGGTGCTTCATAACACGACGGCACCGTCGCCGCGGGGAGTCTGACCCAGAATAGATGCCACCGCGCCGCCCCCAGACGGAACGAGGCCATGTCTCGGGGGTGATCGCGATCGAGGCTCGTGTTTTGGTGGGCGGTCACTACGGGGGTGGCTTGGCAGTTGGCAGTTGGCACAACAGAACAGTAACACACTAAACAGCAAAAAGTAAACACACAAACACCCCCGATCTAAATGGCAGTCCGTGGCGGTCCAATAAAATATTTCACAGGGTATTAAACGAATGCAACTAAATAACACAGCCTATGCAAGAATGTTCTTTCGGCGAAGATGATATGCAAGAGTGGGCACGCCTGGTAGTGGCGGCCGTCGGCCAAGTCCGTGTGGGTCTAGACGTCTGTCGCCTGTGTCAACCGTGATCCACACGGCCGTACAGATGCATTGTCCGATCTGAGCCCGTCGGCCTACTCGGCCTATACCCGGCCTAGTCCTCGAGTAAGCTGCAGCCATGCTGCTGGCCGCTGGCTGCGGGCTGCGGGCAATCATCCAGGCCCTGGCTCCCCGACACGCCGACAAGGGCGCTGCCCTGTGTATGCCAGACTTGGGCCTCTCCTCGCGCCCTTCGCCCGCCCCTGACGCTACGCTAGCACCGTCCCAAGCGGCTATTCAGCGGACGGCTCCCTGGCAACACCTTTGCACTTCCCCTGAGCAACGTGAATGTTCCGCGCCGTCGTGCGGGTAAATACTGCACCACAGCTCGGGCACTCGGCCTTCGCAACTACCCCTGACTTCTCGCGCTGGTGGCGAAGTAAATTGCTGAATGTCGAAAACTCCCGCCCGTTGCATCCGTGGTCCCAGCATTGCGGCTTGGGTCGGAAGCTAATCACGCGGACCTGTTGTTCCGGGTCGGACGGGCTGGGGGCCGAGTCGGGAGACGAGTAGACGGTCCCTGCGGACATGAGAGTGTGTGGTTGGGGTATCGAGTTGGGGGTTTGTCTGTCGTCCCAGAATGTTAGCAAAGCCGCTGGTATCAGTGCTACCGAGTGGGAACTCACGAGAGCGAGGAGTTTGGTGTGAGATAGTAGTCTGGTTGGTTGACGAGGTAGGAAGAGGGTCTGCCCATCGGTTAGCCACTCTATGGACTTGCAATGCCAACTGCTTGAGGTTCTTACGCGGAGGAAAAGGCGGGATCGGGAATGTTGGACGGGCTCCCAGACACAGATGTGCTGGGGTAGGGGTATGGTATCGACGTGCTATCCAGCAAACAAGTCAGTGATTCACCCTCAAACCAGCCGGTGAAGATGCGAGGAATAATACCTTCGAGATTGGTGCCGGCCCTGTGGTACCCCCGGCTGGGGGGCAAGGTAATGTGTAGATGGCAGTCCCGGTTGGTAGAAATTCTGGGAACTGTTGTGCTGGGGTTGATACGGCGCAGGATATCCTGGCTGTGGGGGGAGAGTTTGGGCGTGGGGATACGAGTGATGGTCCATCGCCATCGATGTCGGATGAAGGGGCTGTGGCGGCCGGTTTTGCCAGCCGTAGTCTGCTGCTGGTTAGTCTCACGATGCCGTTGCTCCGGACAAATTTCAGAACCTACTTTGAGAGTTGTGGGCCATGGTGTTTGTCAGGAATGCTACTGATCCGGGATGCATCGACTGAGGTAATGATCGGTAGTCCGACGGGCTGGCGCACGGCCTCTTCAGCAACCGGCTCATCTGGAGGCGGATCGGGGTGTCACATACCGTGAACTGGCTTCCACTGTCTGTGGCAGGCTTCTTCGGACCAGCTCTGAAGGAGCGCTCGTGGGTTCACAGTCCCGGAAAATGAGCTCGGAAGGGAATGGCGTCCTTCCAAAGGGCAGGGCGGGCTGGGATGCGGACAGGTGACTCTGTCCTTCGCCCGAACTGATGCTGGACCTCTGGCTGCGAGGCGTGCTGTAGAGAGAACCAGGGCTCGGGACACTCGATGACCAGCCTGGCAGTTGGGATGCAGCCGTCGTTTCTGGCGGCGGGGTGGATTTGAGCTGGGCGGGATGGGCTAGATCAAGGATGAAAGGAGCGGATGCTGGCGATGGCAAACTCCAGGAGGGAGAGTGAGATTTGCTCAGCGGCCTGTGATGAGAGTGCGAGTCCCCTGGTGAGTTGTAAAATTCTCTCGAAAACATCGGCGCTTTCGTTTGATAGTGGCCACGAGCTGATGGAGAGGGAAGAGGATGAGAAAATGAAAGACACGTCCCAGGCAGTATACAGAACGATGGGGAGAGGGAGAGAGAGAAAGAGAGGGAAAGGATGGAAGGAAGGAGGGAAGGAAGGCAGTCCAAGGATGGGAAGGATGCTAGATCGGAGGCAAGCAAATCAGGGTCGGTGACATACAGTTAGTGAGGCAGGCACGAATCCTTCCGGGATGACAGTAACTATATACCCACAGCGGACGGGTGATGTTCGGCGGGATGGTCAGGCGAGTGGATGATGTACTATGGAGAGGGAGGGGGGGTTGGGAAAGGAAGGACGGGGTGGATGGCGAGACAGTGGAGGGAGGATTGGAAGATGGGTTAAAGAATTTTGATATGCAGTTGGCTTTCCAGAAGACCGGCTAGAAGAGAGTATTTAACATCCTCGTGGCTCGGCGATGGAGAAGGCGGACGAGGGAGCAGAATAAGCGCAACGAACGGGGGCCGAAGATTAGGTAGGCCAGGCAGGGAGTTCGTGCCTTCATCAGCGATTTGGCAGCGTATTGACTGGTGCTATGTCGGCCGGTGGGCGGATCATGGCCAGACAGACATCATACCTACATCCATACCATCATACATCCATACATACGAGGGGAGGGGGGGGGGGGGGGGTGTGGAAAGGGGGTATGCCTACGATGGGGACCAGCGCGCCCTGGCGACCTCACTTAGGGCACTAGCAGTATGGATGAGGGAGTATTTTACGCGATTTACGGGTTTGGGTTACGGGGTTGGGGCTTGGGGTTTTTGCGTATATTTGGGTACCGGGCCTTTCGCTATTTTTAATTTCGAGTGGCAGCCCCGTTCCACTGGATTTGACAGGCTGGGGAGATTATTATTTTTTATTATTCTCCTCCTCGGCGTCCTTATTTCAAATCCTCTACCGCGAAGGGAGGATCGATGGTCGGATTGATTGATTCACTGCCACTCCCGATCCCAGAAACGTCCCCCTTCTGGGACCACCCACTCCTTCTGCCTTCCCTCCAACCAACCTAATGGCTAACACGGTTGATCGGATGGTCCCTGGGGGTGGATCATGGCCTCGCATCATTCGAGGACTGGTGATCCCCTCCCATCGGTCGCATCATCATCGCCCTCGTCGTTGGTAGCCCCTCAGGGCCATTCCCATTCCCCCATTCCCCCATTTCCCCCATTTCCCACCACCACCACCACCACCACCACCAGGCTGGCTGGCGGGGAGCACCAACAGGCCCTGCCCTGCCCTGATTCGAACCAAGGACCAGGCTCACGACGCGACACACCGTGTTGGTTTGCGCCTGCGCGGCTGCAGAACCGCCCTCATTCATTCCCATGGTTGAATCTTCCCCCTCCCCGATCCCGGTCCATTCCCTGAGTTTATTTACTCCGGGCCACCTGGACCACTCATTTCGGATTATGCTTCCCTACCCCCCCCCCTCCCCTCAGCTCTGAGTCAGGGTACTCGATGAGGGATAGCCCTGGGCCATTGCCACGTGAAGGTCCCAACAGCTCCATCGCACCGGCCGGGCCTGCTCACTTGCTAAATGCTAAGACCTGCTAGCCGGGCTAGCCCTGGTGCGATGTGGTTAGACCTAGTAGTCGACAAGCCACCTGCCGCTCCTGGGGCTCCATTGCGAATGACGGCGAGGACAGGGAGCCGGTCGCAGGCTGCCAGGCAGACAGGCCAGGACCAGTCACAACGGGTGGGATCATTATTCTGATCATCGCGACCAACACTACGGCAGGTGGTGCGCGCGCGAGCTAGAGAGCTAGGGTAGACTCGGAGATGGCGGGTTCTGGGCGGAGAGCCGCCTGGGAGGGTGGATGGCCACAAAACAAGCTCCAGGCATGGTATGGTGCGAAGACCGGGTGAAAATAGTCGGGCCAGATTCGAGTGCGGTGCACTTTGATTTGGGGGAGGTTCAGGAAAATCACCTTGATTCAACTTGCATTTCCATTTCCATTTCAAGAGACTAGCAGGCTGGGCCGATGGGATGATTAACCAGGCCCCCGCCCGATGATGCTCCGATGTGTTTCGAGTACGGAGTACTGGGAGTCTGAGACGGTGTCGCCTGTCGAGGCGTGGGAGGGAATTGTTGAATCCGGATGGTTTGGGGGCCAAATGCAGGGAGGGCAGCGGAAATGGGCGGCGCTGATTCGTAGCGCAGCAGCCAGTGGGAATTGGCCGTCGGGGCTAAAGTCAGACGGGCTCCATCGAGTCCATCCACGGATCCAGGCTGGGTAGCTACGGTTGCGAACGACGCCGCCTGACATACGTGGAGTCGGGCGAGATCGTCATGATAGCCAGGCATGGCCCTTTAGATCCGGAACCACATGGCGATAAGCACTGGGCGGTTCAATTAAATCCTTCCCCGGGGCGATGCATGCGTGCCTCCTAGTCCAGCCTAGCCCAGCACCTGCGATCACCCGGGATGACTGGGCTGGTGGGATTAATTAGCCTGAGAGCCTTGAGCAGAGCTGTATGATCCAATATCTACCGACTAGACTAGTATCTCTATAGAGATACGATACTATCTAGGGATGCTTAGTCTCCGTGAGTAACTGGTAGGGGTAATCAACTACTCAACTCAACTGAACCATGACTGAAGGACCAAAAGTTCAGGTCCGTTTTGGCCCCCACAATTAGCGGCCGCCAGCCACGCTACGCATCCCGATTCTTACCGCTTCGGGCCTCGCGAGAGCTGGCCGCCTTCTTCGTGCTTTCCCTGCCCCTTGTCTGCGCGGCAGGCCTGCTGCTGGGAAAAAAAAGGGTCTGCTTTTCTGGATTGTTCTGTCCGAACGGCCCCCTGGGTGAAACCTGCGGGTGGGAGGTCCTAGTGAGGTGGTAGTAGGTCAGGTACTTACTACTAACGAAGGTAAGTATACTACGGACTACTCAAAGGGGTATGGGTGGGTAGGGGCGTATAAGCGGAGAGCCACTCTGCATGTACTCCGTACGGAGTACTGTAGCAGCAGTAGAGAGCGAGTGTGTGTGTGTGTGTGTGTAAGTACGAGCACCTCCCCCGTACTATATGCTGACGGCGAACACACGCAATGGCCGTGGAGATCGACAGGTTTCGTTTTGAGAGGAGCCGTGGTGTGTGTGACACAGCTTGGCGCCTCATGGCGGGCTCACGGATCCTCCTGTCATCTTCAGTCGATCGTTACGACGGTTGCGTATCCACGATGGATGGGTTCGCCAGGGACGGTGGATGCTATCAACGAGGCACACAAGGTGCTCCGGACCAGTCACCACTCCTATCTTCTGCTAACTGGCTAAGGGCTCCTCGATACTAGGTACTACTAGTCAATGGCAGGACGGAACTCCGGCCAAGCCCACCACCACCCAAGTGACCCAACAGAATTTCCATCGGGGGTGTCAGACCCGGAGGATCACAGCTGGGTTTGCCAGGTGCTGGAAGCAGGCGACGGTGAAACGGTGGTGGGAAGCGATGAGGTCAAGCAGGCAGCTAGCGGGGCGTCTGATGCCCAGAGGGGAAGCGCTTAGGCCGAGACGGTCAGACGGCGACCCATCAGCCGGCCGCGGAACGACCAATTACCGGTTCTGTGACACGTTTATTTGCGCCCCTCCCCGTCCGGAACATGGCAAGGGCCCGATAGTCCGATCCTGTGATTGCGTTGACCGCCATGGCAATGATCGGCCAGGATCAAGAACCTCCGGAATATCTCTTCTCACGCGGGAGGCTGTGGGCGTCGATGAGCGCCTGGAAATTGCTGGATTGATTAACCGCCCACTCGCGAGACCCCCGAGCATCGCCTTGGCAATTATTATTATCGGTGGTAGTAGTAGTACTACTACTACTACTGTGCTACTACTCCGTACTGTAGTACCATACGTATCGCGATCCACCCGCTTTGGGGCGCTGGACGGACCAGGATAAATTGAACCCATCGCCGTAGATTAAGCCGCCCCTCCCGGCGCCGCCGCAAAAGACACACGTGTCACGAGGAGCCCTCGACAAGAGCATTGTTCACCTCACCGTTCACCCTGACCAATTTGGCCATTTGACACTTGGGCAAGGCAACTGGGCCATTCGTCCAATTTGACCAATTTCCTCCGCCCCGGCTAGTCTGGCGCCAGGCTCCACCGCGCGCAATGGTGTTGTGTTGGACAGTTGGACGGGCAGTTGGCCCGGCGGCATGGCAGCCATTATTATGGGGCGCCTCGCTCGGCCTCGTCCATCCGAAGCGCCTGGGATCTTTTCCACTGCCCGCTGCCCGCTGCCCGCTTGCCCCGTCCACTTTTCAGTTGCTGCCAGTGCCACTACCAGCACCAATGCTCCCCCCCCCCGGGTGCCTGCCTCCTCTCCTGGCGGCTGCGGAGTCTTGCGAGAGGAGAACGGCGCACAGTCCAGCCCCGTCGAGCTGTCGTCGACTCGTCCGTCAGTCCGTGACTCGAGGATCATAGGATGACTTGGCTCGGGGATCCGGACGCCTCCCGCACAGGCTTCACCCCTTCGGAGACCTCCCCCAATGCGTCCAGAGGGCCTGCATCTGCTCCGTCGCCGTGCCACGGGCTCGCAGCTGTCTCCCAACGGACTCGCGACTGCCAGGCTAGCCAGGATCTGTCGATCGGGTCGCAACTCCACGTGCTGTGGCACTTTTATTGATCCTGCTACTGCTAGGATTCCGCAGGGGAGGTGGGTTAGGGTGGGAGCCGGCCGGCCACATGGTTGAAGTCGCACTGCTCCAGTAGGACTAAGTACTGGACTGGACTACTACCTTACTACTGGACTACTGCTCCCGTACTACGACCATTCCCGTCCTACCGTCCGTCCAAATTCTGGTTAGCCCTTGCCTTTCTCTGCAGCCCGCAGCCCGTCGTGCCAGGGGGGGTGTTATTTCGATTTAGAGCAGATCGCATGATCTGTTGTTTACCGAAATTCATTAAAAATAAATAAACCACTAGGGGCAAAAAAAAAAAAAAAAAAATCAAACTGACGGGTTTTTGCTAGTTTCGCTTGGTGTTCCCCTCCCCCTCTTGCGATACCCGCCGGTGTTCAGGCCTCCCCTCTTTGTCCTCTACGCGCCAGGATTAAACGGCCGAGCGACTGGCGGCGGCCAATCTTGCATGCGAAGGAGCCACGAGCCGTAGCGCCCTCGGAGAGTATCTAAGAAAAAGTATGTTATCATCCTCGGGAGTCTCCCCTATCGTGCATACGGCCGGCACCAATCTCGGCGCCTTATCACTACTGCCGCTGGTGCTAGAGCCCCTCGTCCAGCGGACCCCGGCGGCTACAGGAGAGACATGCTTTAACTTAGGTAGGTACATACTTACTGTAGGTAATTCCTGGAACACCCTGGAACACCCTGGACTGGACAGCCTGGATCAGCGATGCGCACATGGGACTACCAACAACCCCTGCAGACCAGACCACCGATCAAGGACGATGATGAACATGGATCGGATCACCGCTCACACAGACCACCCACAAGTCTAGACGTGGCTCGTACCTGGTCCAAGCCAAGTGCTCCTCTCCCCCCTTCCCGTCTGCAGTGTCTCCGCTGTGCGGCGCCTATCCAACCCGCATTTATGTAATGGAATTACATACTTTAGTACGGAGTGTACTGGACCTACTCCGTACTCCTGTCGAGCTCGGGGAGTTCTCCATGACCCATGTGCCAGCAGCTCCACCCAGGGACGACGCTGAGGCTGATCCGGATCGACCTCCTGATCGCGTATGGCGATACACTTTCGCCTGTCGTCATTTCCATGCATCGGGGTCTCGCGGGTGGGGTCTGTTGCGCGAGTTTGTTGTTTGGGGGGCTTGTGGTTGGTCGGACAGGTGCTGGCGGGGTGGGGTCAGGACAAACGTCCCGGGGTTGTCCCGGTAGTCTCCGGGAACTGTGAACGGTCTGGCTTGGGTGTGGATGGTTCATCTTGAGACGTAGTGGGAATTCTATTAGATTGCCACCGTCCCTTTCAGGCCTTCGCATACACGAACACGCGAGCGCACGAACGAACTAACGAACTAACGAACCATCTTCCGGAGGTGAGGCGTCGGGAGGGTTTTTCCTGATAGTCATGGCTCTGCTTACTACTGAGTACCTAGGTCGGTACGGAGTACGGAGCACTCCGTGCTACTCCGTAGCACTCAAAATATATATCCACAACGAACGAATGATATACTAAGGTACTAACCAACACCTAAAAAAATACAAGCACCACGGTACCACCCACCACTAGTCAAAAGGTCAGGTAGTAGTAAGTAAAATGTACCTTAGGTAAAGCCTCACCACAACCCAACCCTCCCAAGAATCACACAACCAACTACAACCCACAACCACCGCCTGAGCAATAACCCCATAACCCTGAACTAATGATCAAATTCCACACCGGACGGCATTCAGTACTCCGAACCACCGACATCTACTCCGTACTCTCCAATAAATGATCTATCCCTGACCCCGAACCTCCTATAGAATGGAGTAAATCCAGCAGCGCCTCACCCACAGGGCCACAACGAATTTCCCCGAATTTTCTCCCTCCCTTTCCCCACTTTGCGACAGCACTAGGGTGGACACTGGACAGTACTACGTTTTCCATGTGCCACGCTGCCATGATGCCCACATGAAATCCCCCTTCAAACCCCCAACCACACTAGACAAGACCGACCAAGCCAGCGATCATCACAAGCCTAAGCCTCAGCCCACGTACGTCGTACACTACACACACCAAAGAATAATATGTAGAGGGTAGATAGTAAATCCCCCTGTCGCTCAAACACGCTCCCCCTCTAAAGTCAAAATAACCCACGAACTCGAACTAACCATGCCAGATCTACAACCTCATCGACAAATCAGGACCTGAAGGAAGGAATTAACTCCCGAAATCCGAAACCCGAGACATGCACTCTCAGGTACCGGGTACCCAAATCATCCTGACCTTGCTGAAAAAAAAAAAAAAAAAAAAAAAAAAAAAAAAAACCAAAAGGTGGAAGTTGATCCTCCTGAAAATCTCCATCAATCAATTGCTAGATAGATACTACGTAGACGTACCCTACTACTGCAGGAGTGAGCGTGAAGTCTGCACACTGCAAAGGAGCCGCCGCAGATCAATCGTGCCCGACTCGGGCAAACTCTAAACTTTAATATACTACCTCTTTCTTCACCTACACCTTCACGTACACCTATCCTATGCCTATGGATGGTCCCATCCCCATCCCCATACCTATATTGCACCCCCAACTCATATCTACCAATAACCACCTCCAGTGCCCGGTTCCATCTCCATCCCTACCCAGCACCCGGTAGTATCGCCTAGTAGTGAGGGGTACACCGCAGATTAAGCATGTGCCCGTCCCCACACTCCTACCAGGTACCCTACTAAGTTACTTGCGTACCTCGTAAGTACCTTGGGTATGGATGGCCCATCCAGCGCGATTCCCACGGATCGACACCACCATGTCTTACTTTGAAATTGCTTTGTTCTTTTAGCTCACACTAACTAATCGACAGAGAGTGACTGATTTACCTACCCACCCCACACTACCGCCGTAGATACTACTGAGACTACTGGCTACTGACCATCTACTGAAGTGGCACCTCCCTCGGAGCCGGGGTTTCGTCCCACCACCACCGCAAGACCGGTCCTCGAATCGGCTGCCCTGACGGCCAACGGTTCGTCACGATGTCTATCTATGGTTTAACTTTACTTTTTTTTTTTCTTTTTTTTTTTTCCTTTCCATGCTTTTTACTTCCCCCCCCCCCCCTTGCGGGTTGTTTCCATACTTTAGTTTTTCAGTTTTGGTTTGGTTCGGGTTGGTTTTACTATCCCCGATCGGGGAGGTAGAACCTGTCCCCAGACACTGCCCTTTTCTTGGTCTAGCATGATGTATTTGTGTATTTCGTCAGTTTTCGAACACTGTAACCCACGGTTTTTGCATCCCGGTCAGAAAAAAGGCGTTCGGTCCTTGGTTGGATGGGGCTGGATAGCCCGAACCGTAGGTTGGTCGAGTATGCGCGGCGGGAGGGAGCGGGAAGGAAAACGGTCGTGGTGTGTGGCGTGTCGTTTGATGTGTGCGTGGTTGATGGGTGAGGGCGTTGAAGAAAGGGGGGAGGGTCAGGGTCAGGTCTGGGTCTGATCTACGGAATTGTCTTCGGAATTATTCTCGGGGGTGGCTTTGCTGGCTTGCTTGCTTGCTTTGTCTGGTTCGTCTTCGGTTTCGGTTTCGGGTTGGGTTGGGTTGGGTGAGTGGGTGAGTGAGTGCTTATTTTTTCCGGATTGGGGTTGTTTTTTTTTTTTTTTATCTTTCTATCTGGCTATCTTTCTTTCTTTCTAGCTGGTTGTATGTCTGTTGTCTATTGACTATTTTCTTGTGGTCTTGGGGTGTAGGGACTAGGGAGTATGTGTGTGGCTATTATTAGCGCTGGATAATAGGGTGTGGGTTCTATATTTGCTGCTGGTGCTGGTGTGGCTGAGACAAGTCAGGCCAGGTCAGCTGAACCGGGGTGGAATTGGGATTGCAGTGGAGATTAATCATCTATATTTGATCATTTGTCACGAATGTTGCTCCAGAACGCACGTGGGGTATAGATGATTTGTTTTTTTTTAATTAAATTAATCTATCTATTATCTATGAAGTATGAATGAGTTGATGAGTGGGTTCATTGGACTTGGCTGAAGAAATTCCTGCACCAGGAGATCGCAGATCACCAGGATCCAATCGTCGGGGTAGCGTAACTCCCAGGCACCGTTGCAGCGCTACACTGGCCCGGGACGGAAGTTGCTGAGGACGATCCCCACGTATCAGGCACGGATCCGGAGCGTCTGGCCACAGCGGTGAGAAATGCCGCGTAGGACCAGGTCAGGTCGATCGCCGACACTGGGTCGCCCGTGCTGCGGCTGAACTGCTCCGCCAGGCCCCCGTCGCCGGGCGTGTACTGCTGGACGACGGCGATGAAACCGTCCGCGTACGCTCTCACGGCTTGGGCGAGGGTGGTGTATTCGCGGGACGACTTGGCGTAGGCACCGACGGTGGCGTTGGGGACGAGGTCGGAGAAGAACGGAGCCGAGAGCTGCGTGATGTTGATCCCGCCCTGCTGGTCCCATTGATACAGGGCGTCGAACAGCTGTTCGGCCGCCGCCAGGGAGGTGAGGTACCTGTACCGGGTTAATGCGGGTCTGGGGCGCGCGGAGGGTCCGGTAAACTCACCATGGGTTGCCTCCTTGGTAGACATCCTCTGGGTAGCGGCCTACGGCGACGGCTTGCCCGGCGTGCCGGCCCTGGTTCACGGCGTAGAGCAAGCGGAACGAGTCCACGTACACTTTGTGGTTGGACAAGGCGCGCGCCGAGCACGGCTGGAAGGTGACGTCGTCGCAGGCTGCAGCCGGGTCGAACGTGTGGATGGAGGAGATGACCGAGTTCGCGTCGATGCCGCTGCGGCCGTTGGTCGGCGTGTTGGAGATGATGGCAGTGCCGTTCCAGTACTCCTGGAGGTGGCAAAGGATCTGAGGTGCGACAGAGCATCCGGTGCAGGCCACGCCCAGCGCCGCAGCAAAGGCTGCGCCCTCGACCAGGGATTTGTGCTGGACGGCGGCGGTGAAGAAGGACGAGCCGTTCACCTCTTCCCAGAGGTCGAAGGTGCTCTCGTTCCAGTATTGTCCGACATAGGACAGGTCGTTCCGGATGAGGGGCCAGAGGTTCGTCTTCGCGAGGGACTTCTTGTCGTGGGCAATGAGATAGTTGCCGTATGCGATTAGGGCAGAGGCACGCAATGCCGGTCCGTCGCGCTGAGGGCGACCCCAGCTGCCGGTGAACGCGGTGATGTTGACTTCGAACTTGGGCTCGCCCAGTCCAGAGCCATTGGACAGCGTGCCCGATGGATTGGAGACCACCTGCTGTTTTACTTGAGAGTCGACGTACTCTTGGATGAGGGATTCAAGCGAACTGTTGGTGCCTGCTGCAAGTCGCTCGATCTCTGCCATCATTGTCAGGCCAGCATCCCGCGTCCATGTGTAGAAGTCTGAGACTGTCAGTTACTCGCACTAACTAGATGACCAAATACAGGGAGCTATACAGTTTGGATTCGACTTGGACGGTGACGCCACAACGATGCCGGAAGCAGCACCCTGAACGAGGGTTCCATCAGCTCCAATATTGTTCAGAATTCCCTGCTGAGCTAAAGCGCTTTCTTTCTCGATAAAGGCCCCGAGGCCTGACTGCTTTTGAAAAAGGGCAGGGGAGGCCAGGGCAGCCCCCGTGATGGTGTTGGCGACCGCAAAAGACTTTAGCCACATCTTGAAGCTGTGAGTTCTTAGCCGAGTTACATTCGCTCGCCCTCTGCAGGACATGGGCGACCTTTATAGGTCGCATTCCGTGGCACTGAATCAATAGTTGACAACAGTTGACGCAGAGCTGCCCGCAGAGTTACACTGCATGCATGAACGGTGTGGTGCATCGGGCCGATCACTCGGAGATTTATTCTTCAGACGAACATGCCGCGAGCCGTTCACGATGGACAGGCGCTGACCGAACAATAGCTAGGGAAGGTGATGCATGCGATCTGGTCGGAAGCAGCCGATCGGATGGAAATAAGATTACCGACAACTCTCCGCGATGGGTGGACCTGCGATCCTCACTGGCTCGGTGGTGGACAATGGGGTAGGCCTAAAAAATAGGGTGGTGGTTGGTTGGTTGCGTGAAGATCAACCGGACGGGGGTTCGTGCATCTCCGAGGACTCGTCGATGATGTCAACAAGGCTCTCGACCATTCGGATTGCTCCAGGGGGAAAGCTATGAGGCGACCTTCCGCATTGGGGGCCAAACATGCCCACCTCACCCATTTGAACAGCAGCTGTTGCACCATCATCCTTCGCCCCGGGGCCGTTTTGGTGTTGGCCCAGTTGCTCTCTGCTGACGTCGCAGGGAGTCGTCTAACCGTCACCCATCGATCGTGCCATTCGATGCTCATCTAGGCATCGCAAATATTGGAATTGAGTTTGTCTTACCTCTGCCATGGGTGACGTGCTTGGCTGCCTTGTCAGGAAATTTAGCCTTTGAAGCGAAGGAAAGTCGCGAACCGTCTGCTCCCGCCAACTGTCCAGACTGCCCGATCTGGAAATCGTGTCGGAGCCTATCAAGCATGATCGCATCCTTTGCATGTCTACACATTTTCTTATCGGTCTGTTTCATTTTAATAGAGGAAGAGGCTGAGCCGTAGTTTCAGCTAGTCAGTACGATATAAGAAATATACCCCTGACTGACTGGTCGCAGACAAGCGACGCGCGACGTAATGGCCTTGCACAGCCATTTTGCATCGTCATCTGGGTTAAATTTAGCAGTAATCTCTGTTCATGGGCGTAAAATGCTGATGCCTCCATACCCCTTCATAGGGCAGCTAAGAGCATATATCTTGTAATACCATATTTGAAAGATACTCACATCAAATTGCACAACACTTGTCTAGTGTAGGGTTTAGGGGCCGCAAACACGGCAATACTCACTCCCGGAGCTGCATACGATCTTAAGCCTTTCTGGGTAATTGAGTTGCAACGATAGCATGGTGAGCGAGTCAGCTTGTGGCCCTCACTGCACCCCGCCTGGGGAAGCTTAGCATTTGTTTCTGGAACAGAGGTAGGGCTGCTAGACAAGGATTAGATTAGTGCTCTTATGATCCCTGGCTAGTAGCAATCTTGCATTAAAATATATTGCAGGGGCGTTGATAATGCCCCAATGCTTGCTGACAGGGGTCATGCATATATACTTAGCTTTAGTCTATGGCATCCTCTGGTAGTATGATGTTTGGGTATGCTATTTTGGGGGTCAGCTTTCAGTCTGTGATTATTTGTTTTTTATTCAGTAACCCCTATTCTGAATGGTAAAAGTAAACACCCCTCTACAAGGCAACTATAGGGGGACTAGATACTGATTTCTGTAAAAATAAAGAACCAAGATTGAACCCTGACCACCACCTCCTTTGTGTAGACTGCACCCGAAATGAATTGATCGGTGTTGTCCATGACCATTTTCGTCATCATTATGGCCTTCTGGGCCATTGTTTTCCGAGACAGAGGTCATCTCGATTTTCTTCGCCTGGTGAATGATTCAGTGGAATTAGACGGCACAAGAAAAGCCGTATTTAAGAGAGTGATGGAATAAACTCCAAGGACGCCCTGGTTTTAAACGCGCATCACATCTTATTATTAGTCAAATGAATTACTGAGCACGAATCAATGTCGTGATGCCACTGTGAGAAATTAGGTACTGTGGCTATACCTTCTACATGCACCCAGCCTTGTTATTCTGCCAGCGCACTTTCCTCCCCCGTGCCACTGATCAGGTTCCGAAACCGCTCGGAAATCCAGTCTCGCCTCTCGCATTGGCTCTTTTTGGACGGGTCATAAAAGATGAAGATACTTCCGGGAGCCTTTCGTCCGACATTGGCCAGCACACCAGCGAACAAGTTCCAGTCGCCGTATGGGTGCATGAACACCACATCGTCCACCAGGCGAAAATTAATCCCCGAGGAAGCAATCCGGCACGTCACCAGAACATGCACGGATCCGGTATCGAAAGCCTCGAGAATGTCGCCCCGATCTTCCTTCGGCAGACTGGAATTTGTGGCCTCCGTCGCGAGACCCCCTCTCTCGACGAGATACTCCTCTATCTCGACTGAACGTCGGATGGAGCTCGTCACGAACACCACGTGCTTCTGGGCCGTTTTCGAGCGGAGCAACGCTAGCAGACTCTCGCAAGAAGTAGACCCTCGCTCGAAGGCTGCCCACTCCAGCTTCACCATAGCTTGCGTGCCGGTCACCTGCACTTTGGCACCGCCGGGGATGAGATCTTCAAGCGCGGCAGGCTTGTCCTGGGGAAAGTTCAACACCAGCACGCGCTGGATGGTCATCGTCGCCCCGCGAAGCATACTCCACAGAGCTCGGACGTGAGCCCCGCAGCCAGAGTCCTGGATCATGATGTTGCCGTCGTCAATCACTAGAGTGTGTGTCTATCATAGTGTCATACAGATATCCTCTCTCGACTTGACGCAGGAGCCTTCCTGGGGTGGAGATGGTCAGGCGTACTTCATCGCAGGACCGGATGAGACTTTGGTCTTTGACACAGAGACACTGAACTTGCACCCCGGACAGCCATTCCTTGGTCAGTGCGATCGCCTGCTGATACATCTGCCATGCATTCTCCTGGGTGGATGTCACCAGGACCGCGATGTTTTTGTGCGCAGCCTTCTCCAGTAAGGCAAGGATGTGTCCCAAGCTGCGGCCTTCTTTTTGACCTCCAATAATCTCCACGTGTCGGTTAGCCAGAATGTGGTGGATGAAATTCTTTTGGAGTGTCGTGAGGTCCTCGTGCCCAGTCCCTGCAAATGCCTCTTGCAGGAGGAATGGAAGGTCAGATAACTCGCGGGGAGTCACATAAGTGTGGCATGTTACCTTGATATCCAACTGATCCAATCCTCTGCATGGGGTTAGTATGTTGCGAGAGAGTGAGAGAGAAACACAAGGAGAGGATATCACTTACTTCGCCATGCTGACGACAAAAGCCAAAGCCGTACTGGGCAACAGGGATACGAACGAGACAGAGGAGGAAAGAAGCAATGTTTAGGAATAGAGTAGAAGAGATCGGTCGGGTAAAGAGGTGAGATGGAAGGTGGAAGCCGAGAAAGGGGGAGCATGGTGCGTTTTTAAGGGCAGCACAAGGGCTTGCGCGAATAAAGAGGAACGGGTTTTACCTGGTGACGACCAGAAATACCGGGAAAGGGCTGTCAATTAATTATTAGTCTTCATGCGCTTTGTTGATGTTGTTTCTGATATTGTAGGGTAATGACCGAAAGTCGAGGGGAATCAAGGAATATCCCGCCAATGCAGCCGGAAAATACCGGTGCTGGCAGGTTCCTCAGGAGCGTCGCATGAATGGCATTCTACAGTATAATCCTGTTCCTCTTTCGAGACCACTCTTTTACCTAAGGATCAACTTGAGGATTTCTTCCTGAGGCAGTCTGTGGGGATGGATATGCTTATGGAGATGCCTATTACCGGTGAAACATATACAAAAAGTCCCTGCTAAGACTGTCTGGGAGAGATAAAACGGCCTACAGCCATGAAATTGGTTGGTTGAAGCTATCTAGAAAAGCCCTATATACAGTAGTGTGCGTGCCTCACACGCATTCTCTGGGATTCTCACGCCGAGAATATTTCCCCAGGATAAAATTATGGCCGTCATTAATATGAACAGTGAGGCTATATTGTGACTTAGTCACAAATTGCAGCCTTTCTCTGTGCAAGGATATTCTTGTGTAGGTTGTCCTTGATGGGGGTCCTGTTTTTAAAAGACAGCGCAACGGCGAGCAGCGGTATTTAAACACCTTCCTCTGATGACACCAGCCTTGCATAGTCATCTTTAACCTGACTATATCCATGTAATGCTATCGCTATTGTGTTAGACTTGGGATACATGGTCATATAACCCCCGAGTGGTAGGTCGGGAAGAACAGCCGATCGATTGAAATATGGGTTAGCAGTGATTGTGAACGAGTTCGTGCTTTTTGATTTTGATAACTGAATGTCTGCCTTGCGCAACGCCTTAGCGTTGCTCTGTAGAGTATGGAAATCCTTTTTGCCAAGCGCATTGGCTGCCCGTGTTAAAGTTGGATCTGGTTTCGAATGAATCCGTGGAGCCAACCGATCTTGAAAAGTTCTCGATGCTCCTGCAGTTAATATTCCACATTGGCGTATCAAACTCTGAAGGTTAAGTTCATTTGGGCACCTTACAGAACACGGGCCTTTCGGGAACCGCCACTGCACTGTTCGATCATCAGGTTGAGCCATATGGGTGAGGACCTCGCTGATAGATCGACCATAGACGCAATCAATCTCAGTGCCACAATGACAAGCTTAACTGGGCAGTTTCCTGGAGGGATTCCATATCAGAGAGCCATAGCATGGCGTGGTTACCATTGCCAACGGGGTTTAGTCCAGTTGCAACACAGATTCACTAAACACGATGCTATCATTGTTGCAGGCCTCATTTAAATTCCGCCGGCAACTCCTGACCAGAGACAAGGTGCTATTGACAGCAATACTTACATTAGTCCTTTCTCGAAGCGCAACTTCATCTGGGCTCTGTCGTTCGCTCGCTTAAGCAGTCCAGTCAATATTGAGCAATCTAATAGCAGAGCCCGCGGTAAAACCCATGCCAAAAATAAAAAAAAATTGATATTGTCTGCGTCGATCATATCACGGTCTTGCCATTGCCATCGATATAAGGCCAACACTGAATACCGTGTCCTTGGGCACTGGGCTCACCGCAGGGCTTCAACTGGAGAGCTACACCTTTCCAACAGAGACAGGTTACGTCCTTATAACCGGTGGAGCGAGTGATATGGCTGCATCACCAAGCACTCGATAGATGTCCGGACAGGAAGCGCAGACAAGTTACCCCGCCCAGCGTAGACAACCCTCTGCGAGGGATTTTCGTAACCAGAAGGGCGATAGTCTTGACTACCATCAAGCATATCTATCCATTATCTTTCGAACCAATGTCCCTTTGTCAACTTTTCCCCGCCGTTGATATAACTGTCGAGTAGGTGCTGGATAGGATACTATCATGCACTTGGAACCTGACCCAGTCGCTATATTTGTATTCAACCTTAATTGAAGATCGTGATCAACGTGCGGAAAATCTTCTCAACGTATTCCACTGATGGAATGGAATCATCCTATCCTCCACCGAGGACTCCAGTCTTTTGGCACACGATAAACATGACCTCGCATATATCATCTCATCTCCATCTGGCCATCTATCTGCTCTATCCGTTTACCCCAAAGCAGGCATAAATCGGCACGACAAAGCAAATAGCCGTTCCACAATTCGAGCATATTTTCGACTTAGGGATGTTGTACGCTGTATCATACGACAAAGAATACCAAGATCACATTCTCTTGATTCTTCGGATTGTTTTTCGCGGTCTGTTATGTACATGCGCTGGGCGAAGCGATTCAATAGATGCCTGAGCAGTAGCAGGCATATATTTGTTAATGATCGGTCTTCTTTACCGGACCAGATGGACTCGTCCCAGGTAGGTTTATTATATTTCAATATATGATATTAGAAAAGAGGGCTTTTAAGTCATGACGTGGTATGGTTATTATCAGTCATCGAATTACTAATACTCTGCAATGCAAGTCCATTGCGCAATGAAGGTGGTTGATGAAGGGGGTATAATAAACGGTGTTTGCGAAAGAATAATAGAGTAGAGAATTAATGCGGAGAGAAGAAGAAGAAGAAGAAGAAGAAGAAGAAGAAGAATGGAATCAGGGGGTTGGAAAGAAGAAGAGAAAAGGGAAGGACTGGCAGGAGAGAGGAAGGCATTATAAGGAGGGGAGAGGGGAATGGGGAGAGGGAAAAGGCAAGAGGTGGGTATATCAGTTAATGTCTAGACTGGACGGAGGTGAATAGGGCTGTTGCAGCCTTCTATTGGTAGGTTGAAGGGCTGAGGATGTTTAGGAGGGCCTGCATAGTATAGGTTTGTGGATGGGGGGGGGGAGGGTTGAGCTCCATATACATTCAATGCGCCGGTCCACCTACCTACCTAAGACTGTAAGACAGTTAATCATTAATTCTCATATTTTTGTTAATATTATTCCTGATATCGTACGGGAGAAGGACTTGTGAAGTATCTCCTACATACTACTCTTAGAATTAACTACCAGTGTAATTCCAAAACCATCATTCATAAATCGTTAACCCTAGCTTCACTATCATGATATACAAAGAATCGAAATGCGCTATCCACCAGTGAATACGCAACCAGTCGGACAACAGAAAGCTAAGCTGCAAAAGCGGTCTCCTCTTCCTGCCTCAACAGGTCCATCTCGATAGCCCGTCTCCGAGATTTTTCGGCCTCGCTGGAGTTGTCCTTGAAGACCTCGTCCATCTGCTCCAGCGTCCGGCCCTTGGTCTCAGGGACGAAGGTGAATGTCCAGACAAATGCCAGGAAACAGAACACCGCGAAGAAGACGTAGGTCCCATAGCCGGTGTCGTCGATCAGGGGCGGGGTGATCAAGCCCTACATATTGGTTAGAGTTGCACCTTCCACAAAATAAGCAAGGTACTCACCACGATGAAGTTGTTCAGCCAGTTGGAGCAGGTCGAGAGGGCTACACCCTTGGCACGGAGCGAAGACGGGAAGACCTCTGCAACACGTTAGAATGGTGACTATGGCGTTGATTGCGGGATACTCACCAGCTGGCAACGCCCAGCCCACCGGCCCCCACGAAGCCCCAAAGGAGACCATGTATACCAGCAGGAGCACCACACTGGCCCAGCCCGGCGCGCGGTGCCCCGGCCAGTCGTCGGAGTAAAGGCGGACCAGGACGGCAATAATGATGTGGCTGGTGGCCATTAGCGCGGCGCCCCAAAGGAGTAAGACCCGCCGCCCGAGCTTGTCCATCGTCCAAATGCTGGTCGTCACGCCCACCAACTGCGCGATATTGATGATTCCTGTCATCAACAACTGCATGTCATAATCCAAACCCATCGTTTCGAACAACGTCGGCCCATAATAGATTAAACTATTTATCCCTACGAACTGACGTCATAATTGCGTCAGATATTGGTTTTTGGCCTGAAAGATAAGGGAAGAAAGTGGTGGACTCACCTGTTGGAAGAACATGATCATGGTGCCAATGTGTGTTCTGCGCCAGCAACCCGACTTGAAGCAGTCGGCCCAGCCGGCCAGATCAAGCAGCAGCGCATTCTTGAACCCGCCGCCTTGCACATTGGGGTGTTTCTCGGCGTTCAGCTCCTGGTGGAAGCGCACCTCGGCCTTGATATCCAGAAGCTCTTGTCTGATACGCTTGTCCGAAGGAGGCAGCCGGCGGAGTTTTGAAAGGCTCTGGAGGGCCTCGTTGGTTCTTCCCTTCGAGACGAGCCACCGGGGAGAGAAAGGCAGGATGACAACACCCGCCGCGAGGATAAAGCCGGGGATCAGCTGGAGGAGGAAGGGAAGACGCCATGCCCATTCGCCGGACATAAACCGGGTACCGTATGTGATCCAGAAGGCGACGACAATTCCTAGGACGATAAAGAACTCTTCCATGACCAGAAGAGTGCCTCGGCATTCGGGTGGACCTTAGAGATGCTGTGTTAGCACATGTCTTTCACTGTGGTATGAAGCCGAGACTTACTGATTTCCGAAATATACAGTGGAGCCACCATGGACAGCATACCAATCCCCACACCGCCGATCAACCGTGCCACGACGAGCATTGGATAATCGACCGCAGCCGTTTGCAGCACCGACCCAATGGTGAAGATGCAAACCGCAACGAGGATCGAGTATCGTCGAGAAATCTTGTCTGCAATCCATCCTTGGTTCAAAGCACCAATCAAGGCGCCCAATTCGATCATTGCCGTCATCAGGCCTTTCCAGAAGCCCGAGGATACCTGAGGAAAGCGCACAAGGAATTGGTCCATCACTAGGATGACCGACACTACACCCTGGTCGTAGCCAAAGGTGAGACCGCCCAGCGTCGAGCAACCGGCACATAAGAGGACGAAGGGATTGGCCATCAGACCCCGGAGGCCCGGGGGTCCATAGGGCTCCCTCTCGGGCAAGGGCTCCTCCACATGGTGAGTGAACCCTTGGCTGGAAGAGCGACCATCCGAAGACAGCCCCTTCCCAGGCTGGTCAGACTTCTTGTCCATCCCGAGGCTGAGGGGTGAACGAGAGGAAAAGAAGGAGTAAGAAGAAGGATAGAGAAAAGGCGTGCAGGATACGGCCCAGATGGGTCGCAAAGGCAATTCCTGCTGTGGGGGTTGCACGTGAACTGTCAACAAGCAGATAGAGAGCAGACCCGAGTTACACCGCAACTTATATAGATGTATTGATTGACGGCAATGAGCCCGGCCAGCCAACCAGAAGGGGCCATCTGCCCAAGAAAACGCAAAGGCCGACGAGCGACATGATTCGCAGCAGCGAAACCGATACTAGGTTACTTCCATACCCGTGAGGCAGAGGAGAGAAGCAAATAGCCCTAGGCCGGGATCTGCAGGCGGCCGTCGAATGGCAGGGCCTGGAATGGAGTGGGCCGGCCGGGGTAGGAGGCGCAAGGTGGGATGGGCAGTGGATGGGGAAGCAACCCCGGTTCGAACCCACCCGAAAGACGCGGGTATGAGATGGGGCTGGACCGAAAGCCGGTTTGGTTTCTACTAGAGTCTTCGAGCACGGGGTTGGCATTACCAGCGCCCCCGATGCCCATGCCCATGCCCATACCCTATAGGAAGCTGCATATTATTGACCGGGTGGAGACAGCTGTTTGGGATGCGGTTTCTCCGCCCTTTGGCCTGTCTTCACGCTTTGCCCGGTCTACAGGCCGCGCGTGTCCCGTGACATCGACGCCCACACGTGCCGACATCACCATGTTCAGATCCGGCCAGCGAGCGAATCGACAGTGCCTCGCCCGGCTTAGCGTCGGAGAAAAAGCGCCCTCACTGGCGGTGTTGCAGCTTGGAGCGCTCCTCCTTCGCATGGCTTCTGACTGCATGGCGAATACGATGGGTCGAACGTCCCGTTATGAACGAGACTGCATATGTCATCGTACGCTCAACCGGGGTGGGCCAAGTGAAGACATTCTTCATGGATGATGGCTCTTCCCCCGCCAATCAGGGCGGGCTCTGGGGTGGCCGAAAGCAGATGCAGATGGTCGTGCTGCAGGATCCTGGGGGTTGCGGCAACGGAACGCGAGCGTATCCAGCTAAGTCAAAAGCCGACCCCGGTGCTAGTAGAGAGGTAGCGTAGCCAAAGTGAATCCATCCGAGGACCCATGGACGAGGAGGGGGGAGCCGAGATTCCCCGTCTGGGTTGCCGGAAGGGGACAAAGCCAAGGTGGCTTGGGTTGAGGTTGGGCCAAATCGAGCTAGGAGGGACGGGAGAGATGAGGTCGGGTCAGAGGATCTGGATGCCAGATGAAGATGCCCAGCATCAGCCGTGACAGTCACTGGGTCGGCCAGGAGGTCAGGCTGGCTGGCTTGCTTGCCGAAACGTCGCGGCCGATGGATGCCTGAACGGGCCCCGTGACGATCGGGCTGTTGCGACACCCCGGAATGGCCGTCGGGCCACACCTCCACCAGCTTACAATGTTTGCGAACATCACTCAACAGAATCTGGCCGGTCGGGATTCTGCAGGCAAACCCGGGATGGCTACGTGCCTGGATCTGGCCGGACCGACAGGGTGAGGCAGCTTATCTGGCAGGCACCACAACTCGACGTATCACTGCCGGGTTAGGCAGAGGGTGTGCCGTGATGATTGACCGTGACCGTCCTCACTTATCAGTCACTACGGGCAGCTGCCCGCCTGCCCGCCTGCCCGCCTGCCCGCCTGCCCCTCCCTCCGCCTCCGCGTAGTGACTTGGTCGGGCGCGCGCCGTGACGTGCCATTCATTCACCAGGCACGCTCCCAAGGGGCTTTTCTTCTCCCCTTTCCCTCCAGCCATCCCTCGTCGCCATTCTCCGGCTCTCCCTATCTTCGCCGACATTCACAGCCTACCCCCCCCCGTCTCCATCTCTCGACTCCCCACGGGGATTTAAACTTCACCCCTAGGTCTGGCAAATCGGCCCAGGATCCAGTTCCCGTTCTCCTCTTTTCCCCACCCAGCCAGCCTCTTTCAAACGCCGACCGTCTGCTCCGGTCGACCACCGCCTCCTCGTCCTACCTCGAACTGCACCCATTCTCCTTCACTGCAGTGGTATTGCACACTCAGATACCGGTCCGTGTTGTCCCCTGGGTCCCGATTCCCCGTCCAGCCGGTCGCTCACATTTGTCTCAGCAAGTGTTGCTAACGGGTCGCAGTTAAGGGAAAAAAAACTCACCACAACAACGGATTCCAGTTTCCGGCCACAACGTCATCCATCCCACGTCGTCCCCTGCTGCTCTGACCCCAATCTCCAAGCTTTCCCCGCACCTAGCCGCATTCGCGCGTAATCCGAAATCATGGGCTCGTTTATGGAGGATCTCTGGTCCAGCGTCTTTACCCCGGGTCCCACCCACTCCCTGCTCCTCGCGACCAACGTCACCTTCGCCGCTCTCCAGACCCTCCTGTTCGCCCTGCTCCTTGCCACGTACAGCATCCACTTCGTTGTCTTATCTGCCTTGTCCGGGGCCCTATGGTGGGCGATCAACTGGTTTGCGCAGGAGGTGAGCCAAATGCAGGCGCAGCAGGAGGCGGAGAAGAAGGAGGAGGAGGAGGAGGAGGAGGAGGAGGAGGAGGAAGAGTCGGAGGGGCCTGCAGAGAGCCAATCCAAGCCGGACGGCGATCGGAAAACGCCGGGTGTCCTCGACGGGCCCGAGAGTGACACGGAGACGGAATCGTTGGCGCAGAGCAAGGATGTCACTCCTATCAGTCCCGCCCCTCGGTCCCCTGCTGCGTCGGCAACTCTCCGGCCCCCAGAGGCCCAAGGCGAGGTTCGGAAGCGCCTGAGCGTGAGCGGCGAGAGCTCGGGGTACGGAAGCACCGACAGCGAGTGGGAGAAGGTTGATGACGGCAATGCGCCCTAGGCCTGCAGCTCGCAGCATTGGATCATTTGTGCGGAATAGTCGACGATCTTGAGCCCGTGTGGTTTATCTGTTTATTGATTGTCTTACGCCCGCAGAAGCCGATACAGCCAGTTCCCATCATACCTTTCCTGCCGTGTCATTGTTATAGCGATGTTAGATAGGCATTTTGTTTTGTCGTACCGGCAAGATACCCCATAGATGACATATATGCCGAAGAATTGGATTTCGATGCTACGTGACGTGCGCCTATCACACGGGCTGGTCCCGTGTGGACGAACTAATGCCGCCCTTGTCTGGATGCGCGAGGCAAACCTGCATCATTCCGGCAAAGCGATAAGCCATCTGCATGAGCCGGAAGCTCCCTTAGCCCGGAGAGGGGGTGTATCGCCACACTGGTTCTAGCCCTGCAAGCTGCACAGCAATATCGGTTGCTGCATGGCACGGAGAATGTGGTTGATTCTCGGACTTACACTTCAATTCTGACCGTATTACCCTGTAAACAGTTGCCGCTGGAAAGTTTGCCTGTCATCCCTTTCTAGTCACTATTTGGAAAAGAGATTATTGATGAATGTACTCTACACCATTTCCCCTCGCCCCCTCGACTTGCGGCCTGGAACCGGTATACCAAGCACTGTACACTACTATAGCTAGACATTAACAATCAACATCATTTAGCATCTTAACCTTGAACTAGAGCTCAAGTAACATTTCAATATCGTCTAGATACACATAATAAATAAAGAAAACAACCCCCCATCCAAACCACCCACACCAACCACCTTCCTCAGCTATGCTTTGATATTTCCTCTTTCGGCCGACTTATCGATAAGCAGCCCCCCCCCCGCTGACTAACCGCATCCATCCATCCATCATCCATCATCTCCAACTCCAACAAACAACCTGCATCCGCATTCCAACCACCAACAACACAACACAACACAACAGAACCATGCCTCACAACTAACCCCGACCGCAAACCCAACCCCACACCAATGCGCTACAATGCAATGCCTCCCTAACAACAGCACCACCACCATGCCCTCAACAACAACAGCAACAGCAACAACATCAACAACCACCCACCCCAGCCGCCGACGCGTCTTCGGCTCCGTCCTCCCCCCGACCACCCTCGAAGCCTTCCCCCCAACCACCACCCCCACCCCCTCCACCCTCTTCTCCAGCCTCACCCCCTCCTTCTTCTCCAACAGCAGCGCATCCGGCGGCGGAGGAGGCAAGGCGAGCCCCACCACGGAAGCCCGCTTCCGCACCTCCACGACCTCCTCCAAAACAGATATCGATGAGCCTTGGCTCGACACTGTGGCCGGGGAGCGCGCGTGGCGCGCAGCGACGGCGTTTCTCGCGCTCCCTGATCGCGGGTTTACCGTGCTGAGCGAGTATGTGCGCCTCGGCGAGGGGGAGTTTTTGCGCCTGATGAATCGCGGGAGGAAGCCTGGGAGGGAGGTCCAGGAGGCGGTGGCGTATTTGGTCGGGGTTGTTGCGAGGGGGTTGTTGGGTGGGAGGGATGCGGATGGGGATGGGGATGGGGAGGATGTGAGGAGGAGTTTGTTGGATTGGTATGCGGGTGAGATTAGGAGGCATTTTTTGAGGAATTTTAGGGGGGGTTTGGTTGAGGTATGTTTTTTCTTGCCTTTCTTTTCTTTTCTGTTTTGGGTTGGGGGTGGAATGGGGGGATGGTGGGAGAGGGGGTATCTGTGTGTGCGGTCGCTGATTTGGTATAGCTTTTACATCATCCGGAGAAAAATGGCTTGTTGCAGGAGATCGTGCATTGTTTGCAGCTGGCCAGGAAGGTGTATTTTGCGCCGCTGGTCGAGTTTGTGTTGCCGCTGCTGGATGCTGCGGAGCAGGAGAGCGTGTTTCTGAAGCTGCGCAGGTCGTTTCATATGATGGTTTCGTATGCGTTGCCGTGGTCGCTCAGGTCGGTGTTGCTGACGAGGGAGATTACGGAGGAGGCGCTGGTTATTCTGGGGATTGATACCTTGAGTGAGGAGACGGATGCGAGTGAGGACGGGAGCGTGGATGATATGGAGGTCGATCGGCAGTTTTCGGTCTCGTACCGGGAATGGCGGGCGGAGACTTCGGAGGATGCGAGGATGCAGATGATGGCTGGGGAAGATGCGCGGGTCAATGAGGCGCGTCAACGGCTGTTGGGGCTGTTTGATGGGCTGCAGCTGGTCGGCATGGGCGGGGATAAGGCGCAGAAGGTCTTCGCTAGTGTCATGGATTCCATGATGAGTGAGTTCATTCGGGCTGCATATACGGGTCAGTGGGAAGGGTCGTCACGCGCGCCGCAGCATCTACGGCAATGGATTGAGAATGTGTTTGCGCGACTGGTGGTGCAGGTCCTGGCCATTATCAACGCGCCGGAGTCGGGGGTTAGAGAGCCGGACTGTCTCGACGTGAGTTTGAATGATGTGGGCAAGTGGCAGGAGATCGGGATTGCGCGTTTGGGTGCGCTTCGGACGGGTGAGCTATTCGACGTGATTGTCGAGTGGCCTGCCAGCAGTGGCGCTGTTGAAGACCTACGGCATTTCACTACGTACCCGGCAGCACGGTTCCATCTCACACACTCGTTCATTGCGGTGCTCAACCAGCGATTGCTACATCCAGGTGCGTCGACCGTCGAGATCTTACAGGTGTACATCTCGATCATCCGCGCATTCAACCTGCTAGACCCCAAGGGTGTGCTCCTGGATCGGATTGCCCGTCCCATTCGCAGATATCTTCGTGATCGCGACGACACGGTCAAGGTCATTGTCGGCGGCCTGTTGGCTGACCCGGCTGATGCGGATGGACAGACTTCTTCACCCACGGACACGCTGGTCGAGCTGTCTGCTGAACTGGCCAAAGCACACCAGCACTCCCTACGAGCCGACAGTGGGGAGTTAGACTGGGACGATATGAACTGGGTACCCGACCCGGTCGATGCCGCGCCGGACTACCGCAAATCGAAGACCTCCGACGTCATCGGCAGTTTGATCAGTCTGTTCGAGTCGAAGGAGATGTTCGTCAAGGAGATGCAGAACATGCTGGGCGAGCGACTCCTGCAGAAACGCGAAGACTTCGTGCAGGAGATATCCGTTTTGGAACTACTCAAGGTGCGCTTCGGCGACAATGCCCTGCAGGCCTGCGAGGTCATGCTACGGGATATCTCCGACTCGCACCGTGTCGACGGCATTGTGCGCAACGACTATCTGAGCGGAGGACGCAAGGCCCTGGCGCCCATCACTCCCGCCAGTAGACGAGAACCACTGGATGAAGACACGCCAGAGCTCCATGCCAAGATCCTCTCCCACTTCTTCTGGCCCGAGATACAAGGCCAGGAGTTCAAGGTCCCCGACAAAATCTCCTCGCTGCAGCAGCGCTACGCGCAAGGGTTCGGGTCCCTGAAGCAATCCCGCAAACTCACCTGGTTGAACGGACTGGGCCAGGTCACCGTCGAGCTGGATCTCGAGGACCGCGTGTTCGTCGACGAGGTCACCACCTGGCAAGCTACGGTGATCTACGCGTTCAACTCCTCGTCCGACGAATCCGTCACCAAGTCCACCGACGAGCTCGCTCGCCAACTCGAAATGTCGCCTGCTCTCGTCCGCAGCGCCTGTCTCTTCTGGGTGAGCAAGCGCATCCTCATAGAAACCCAACGCGACACGTTCCGCGTCCTGGAAGTCCTCCCGACCGACGACACCGACACCGCAGCCGGCGACACCGGCGCCTCCGGCCCCAGCACCACCGAAGACCCCTCCGCAGGAACAGCTCAAGCTGCCGCCGAAGCCGACGCCGCCGCAGCAGCCGCAGCCAAGGAATCCGCCGAGGCGGCCGCAATGGAGAAGATGAACCTGTACTGGCAATTCATCGTCGGCATGCTCACCAACCAAGGCGCCATGCCCCTCCAACGCATCGTGATGATGCTCAAGATCGCCGTCCCCGGCGGCTTCCCGTACAGCAACGAAGAACTACGAGAATTCCTCGCGGGGATGGTATCCAAGGGCAAGCTCGAGATCGTCAGCGGCGGAAACTACAAAATCATCCCATAGCCCCCTCCCATCCCCATTCCACCATCTGTACGAGTAACGATTAACGAGGCATACCAAACAAACAAACATAATCCCAAACATCTCACTATATTCTAACATAAAATTGGTATTGAAGCTAAACGTACACATCACATCACAAACATCCATAGATCCCCGATCCCCCCCTTATTCCAAAAATTACTCCGCGTCCAACGGCGCCACCGGCGCCTGATCATCCACCTGAATCCCCCCCCTCTTCTTCTCATTACTATCCCAGAACGGCAGCCTCCACCCGCCCTCGTGCTCGGGCGTCGCCAGCCACAACCGCATCAGATGTCGGCGCGGCGTCGGCGGCGCATGGTCCTTGTATTCGGTCCGCGCGTGCAGCACATGCGAGTTCGCCAGGAACTGGATGTCGCCGACCTCGAGCACCATGTGCAGCTTGAGCCGGTTGCAGGTCGCCTCCAGGACCTGTAGGGCTTCGGTCTGGGCGGGGGAGAGGGGCGGGATGATCCCTGCGTCGGAGAAGCGCGTGAGGGAGCGGACGTAGTAGGGGTCCCATCTTTATGTTTATTAGTATGGATAATTGAGTGGGTGGGTGGGGGGGGGGGGATATAGGGTATGGGGAAAGTATCTATGTGGGAGGAGGCACGTACTTAGTATAAACCCGCGGATTATCCCCCCGCTCGAGATAAATCACGCTGGTCCGGATATACTCGTCCTCGCCCTTGCTGGTCTCGCCCTTGCGGTCGAAGTACCAGATCGGCTCGGTGAGGGTCTTGAGCACGTCGGGCCGTTCCGCGGCGAGGGTGTTGTAGACGTGGTGCGACGAGACCAGGTCGGATTCGCCGCCCTCCATGGCGCGGTGGATGCAGAGCAGGCCGACGATGTCGGAGTCGTCAGCGTGGAAGAATTGTCTTTTTTTTTTTTTTTCCCCTTTTATTAGTTCTCCTTCCTTTCTCTGGGAATAACTATAATGGTGAAAGGGAGGGAAAGAGGGAAAGAGGGGGGAAGGAGGAAGGGGGAGGAGGGACTAACCTAGCATTCGTCCGATAAATCCGCACGGAATCAATCTGCGTCGGATCCTCGCCCAGATCCTTGACATGACCGAGTACATGGCCCCGGCTGTTCTGGCTGACGAAGTAGCCCAGATACGTGCCCAGGCCCATGTACGCGATGGCCGACTTGTGGTTGCCCCATTTCTGTACGGGGAAGCCCTTGAACAGGATGAAGCCCTTGCCGTCGAGCAGGTCGGCGCGGAGTTCGTGGAGGCGGTTGGCGAGGTTGGGGAGGGGGAAGTTGGTCTGTTTTTTTATTAGTATTTTATGTTATTTATAATTATATGGGCAGAATGGAGGGGAAGGGATTTGGGGGAGAGGGGGGGGGGGAGGATGGTGGCGCACCTTGCTAATCCCCGTCATCGGGATCTTGGCCCGCAGGAACTCGTCCGACGCGGTCGACAGCTCCTCGATCTCCTCCGGGGTGAACCGATGCGTCCATTTCTCGGGGCTGTTGCTGTAGTCCTCGGGCTGCCAGACGGTCGGGCCGGAGATGTGCTTGGGGAAGGTGTCGAAGGGGCGGATGTGGTCGTAGAGGGGGGGATGTTGGCCGGTGGTTTTCAGCCCGTCGGGGAAGATGTCGATGGGGACGGAGGGGGGTTGTTGGCTTAGGGCGGCCATTTTGGATGTCTATTTTAAGAAGAAGAATAGTAGAGGAGCGGGTGATTGTTTTGTGGAATGCAGGGAAAGAACAAGGAATATATA
>KZ825915.1:0-87638 GCA_003184645.1 Aspergillus ellipticus CBS 707.79 | reverse complement strand
CCCCCCCCCCCCCCCCCCAATTTGATGAGGGGTTCTATGGCTCATCCACCCCTCACCCGATAATCAATCAGCCGAACGAATCCCGATTATCTGCTGCTGCGCAGGACATGCAAGGAGTGGAGGGGATGGCGTGCGTGCCTGAACCCGAAACCCTGAGGATTGGGATGTCGAGTGTGGCTCTCATAGGGTGATGCCGATCACGAATCGCGCGCTCCCGATGGCGCAATCTCGGGTGTGATGTTGTCATGATGCGGGCGCGCGGGACGGTGATTTGTGGTGCGATGCGAGATGGGTGTCGTGAGAGCGGTGATTCGTGAGCTGGGGGGAAGTGTAGTGATGGGTTGAGGGGGAATTGGGGACTGTTATTGGTGGTGATGCTTGGATGTACACTCTACAGTAAAGTGGTGGGTGGTGTCACTGTAAGGGTGCTGGGGACGGTTCCGAGGGCTCGGGTGCGTGGAGATCGCGCATCGGGTGGGAGGCGCTCTCGGGCGAGAGTGTCGGTGGATTCGTGGCTGAAACTTGGGTTTGGGGTTATTGTGTTTACTTTCTAGGGTGGATCAGAGATGGGGTGGGCTCTGAGGGTTGTGGGTGAGATGGGGTTGGGGATGAGGGCATGGTTGCCGGATCGGGTAATTGCATGCCTGAGGGTACGTCACCTACACTTTTTGTTATTCTGCGGGATGGGTCTGGCCAATCTTTTTAGCTGTTTAATGTGTCTCTGATGCTTTCTGGATCTCTTGTGGTTTGTTTCTTGATCGTTGGTATACTGGTGATTTCGTTGATGGCAGCAGTTTGTACACATCTTTTCCAACGATTCTAGTCCTGGATATCTGAATTGTTGATCTATTTTCCACTGAATACTTGATTGAAGAGATTTCGAGTTATTCATGATTCGGCTACCTGATATTGCATATCGCCTTTATTCAACTACAGCTGTTGCCTTTATTCAAGATGTCTCCATCGTCCCGTCCCTTCACTGCCCTGCTGTATACAATATGGCACCATACACACTCCGGTGGATAAACTTCCTAGCGTCATCAATTCCAGTCAGTATCATCGAGCTAATAGAAACCGAGTGATGACTCCATCTCTCTCGCAACCCTGGCAATTTATACCCTACCCCCCCCCCCCAAAACATCAACTTAACCTACCTACCTTGGATAGTTAAGGTACATAGTACGCGTAGGCCGTACACAGTACCTAGTTGGTACCTAGCTACTCCCCATAAACGCGATAAAAAACCCCATTCCCCTCCCTCTCCGTCGCCCCCAACGTCAACAACTCCCCCCTCAACCCCCCAAACTCCTCCGCCGCATACTTCCTATAAACGCTCGTAACGACCTCCAACGCCGTCGCCGACGGATCAAACCGACTCTCCACCAACAGCGCATTCGAATCCGCCCCGGCGCCCAAAAACAGCTCGACGATCCTCGCCAACCGCCGACTCCCCTCCGCATCCGTATCATAGTACCGAATCCAGCGTCGCCGCTCCGCCTCGCGCAGATTCTCCAGCACGACCAGCCACGGCGTGCGGCTTTTCTTGTCGAGGTCTAGGTACGGCTGGTTCGGGTCCGCGCCGTGGGCGAGCAGGTCACCGATGATCTGAGGACTAGAAAGCGGGTAGACGTTTTGCGGCGGTTGGAGAGGAATTCCAGGCAGTGGCTGAGGAGGGGGATGGGTCCGTCGGGGGTGGAGGTGGGGTGTTGTTGGATTTGGTGGTGGACGAGGGTGTAGAGGCCGAATTTGGCGGCGAGGGAGAGGAAGGGGTTTTCGAAGGTGGCGTTTTTGCGTTTTTCGTAGGTCGAGAAGAGGCTGCGTGTCCAGTGGTCGTTTTCGGGGCTGTCTCGGGAGGCCCAGTATTGGGTGAGGGCGCGGTCGAAGGTTGGGATGTAGAGGAGTTGGGAAGATGGGGAGGGGGAGAGTCGCGCGTGGGTGAAGGCGAGGGGGATGCTGGGCCACCATTCGTCCCGTCTGGCGGTGCGGTTTGTAGGGGTCCAGGGGGTGTTTGAGTTGGAGGATGTGCGATATCAGGAGGGAGAGATGGGGGTCGAAGGAGGAGTTGATGGTTATTTCGAGGATGCGGGTCCAGATTGGACGGAGGGAGAGGTAGTCTTTGGCCGTGCGGGGGATGTAGGATACCTTGCTCTGGGCGAGTTGCTGTGCTGGGGATTGATTGGCCCGGGTTCTAATGGCGGATTGGCTTGGGGCATGTGTGATGATTAGGCCGGCGCATTCTTTGGAGAAGTGGCTCTTGGTTGTCTCGCAGAGCCGGGTGATGAACTCGTCTGTTGCCTGGTGTACGTCCTCGGAGATGGCGATGTTTTCTTTGTCGAGTTGGGCTGCAAAGGCGAGCTCCCAGATTCGCATGGTGACAGCTTCGTCCTGTCCTGTGGCGTGGCATGCTTCCTCTCTGGCTTGTAGGAGCTGGAATAGGCGGGAGGTCATGAATGTTTGGTCTTTGGTGGATTGTTCGAAGATAAAGTATGTGAAGAGCTCATCGATGTCGGCCGGATGTTGGAGCAGGTACTCGTGCATTTGCGAAATTTCTTGATAGTCCTGACGACGAAGTAAAGACTGCACCACCAGGGTCACCCACAGGAACACCCCATCTGCTCTTTCCACGACCTCGTCGATGAGATGTGATGCTCCATGAGCGTTGTTGGCAAAGACGGTTTGGATGGAAGAGTTGCCATGTAGATGGTCCTTGGCATAGCGCAGCATATCTTGGCGAGTGAGGTCGTGGAGCTCAAGCCCGGGGCTGTTTCCAAACGCTGCCCGGAAGACTGGGAGGGGTCTGCTAGACAGGCAGAATTTGACATGGGGGAATGAAGCGGCTGTAGTCTTGAGAAATTTGACAATCCCTGTGTGGTCTCCTGCAAACTCGTCCAGTCCATCAATGAAAAGACAAACTTTCGCTTGGCCAGCAGTGTGTCGCATGAAGTGTCTCAGAGCATCCTTGAGCTCTTCAAGACCCCATGAAACAGAAGCTCGGATGCGCTCTCGGGTGCTGAGAGACATATAGTGCTTCCACTTTGTTGGGAAAACAGTAGGAACCAGATGCTTCTCTTGGTCGAGCAATTGGAATAGAAGATGGCGCATGAGACCGGTTTGAGACCTTTGCGCTAGTGTGCCACTGATCCAGAAATAGAAGCCGGCAGTGATGAGCGGTTCATCGCCTGCCCAGGACTGGAGCAGATCCGTAGTCTTGGTGTGGTGCCTGAGAAAATGCACCAGCGTCGACTTTCCCGATCCTGGCTTACCACTGATCCAATATATGCCACTATCGTGGACATTTGACAGCCACCTGGTCAACGATTCCTCCACCTCTGATTTTTCATGTCCAGTAGTGTCAGAAAATATCCAGTCAAATGTCCCACCATGGGCAACAGTGACACTGTCTTCTCTGTCAGTCATCGACGAGAATTTGAGACTTTCCAGCGAGCAATCTCGAATGATCATCTCCTGGTCCGTAAACTCCGTGTCCTTGGTATACGTCTTGGGGGCCTCTGCGACAAACATGCTCTTTTTTCCAGCTGGGCCTTTCCCAAAAAGTGACATCATGTTGTTTCCCTTTGGGATTTTGGTCTTTGGGGCTGCGTCTGGTTTTGGCTGGACCTCCTCTCGTTCTCGAGAATCATCGTTGATATCAAGGGAGTCCAGCAGCTTACGAGTGCGGACCATTTCACCGGTTTGGAAGCTGTTTCCCTTGTTATTGGCATCATAGAGTTTTTTTTTTTATAAGAACGAGTTATCTCGACAACGATTGATCTCTCGGCTCAAATTCCGATTTGATCGTACTCAATCGCTCCTTCAAAGCCTCAACATCTTCCCGAGGCCAGAACTGTTTGAAGGTGCGTGCATCTTTCGGGTAACCGGACCCGAAAGTTTGCATCAGATGCAGATGTGATATGATGGTCCTTGTGATAATTGAACAAGAAGCGCGGATTTCCTCTAGAGTTTGCTCATGTTCCATTATTGCGGGCCCACTGTCAAATTTCATCCGCAGTGTCACATTGAGCGAACTCTTTAAAGGAAATCATAGTCCATCCGCAGGACCTGTCCTACGCTAAATTATCAGCGCCCCAATTCCCCGAAAGGCCCCCTCATCAAAGAGTCTTTCCTCGCACACTTCCTCACATCGGTCAGTTCCATGCGACCTCGTCAAATACCAACATATTTTTCTATATAAATGGGCGGTGCTTTCATTCCGAGTATATACTTTCGAGCATTTAAGTATAATAATTGACGATAATCCAAGCAAATTGCCATATAGTATTGTTTACTTCCAGAATGGGAAACTATCCCGGCGAGGACATATTACCCCGCCGCCACTCGGTATATCAACATCCAGATATGCGGCCTATCTGTGTCTGGAAGCCCACCCACCCACCACCCACCTTTTTAGGTATCTGGTCCCAGGCCCAGGGGTCGTGTCGCAAACTGTAACCCAATCATTAAATAAAGTAGAGTTTATTGGCTGTCTATCATGGATTTACCATACTTTTATCTTTATTTATTTTATCGTTGCTAACTACTCCGTACCTATCATGGAAAGTATGCGATGGGCTATCTCCTTATCACACCATCTCCAACCCTAACCATCACCACCACCAACACCATCCCACCCCGGGGGTATACATTCAGCATTCCTCATATTATGTTATGTTATGTTATATTAATAAAATCATATAATATCATACCCCCCCCCCCCAAAGCAATCGCATATCGGATACCCCAGAACCATCGGAACCCACGCACCCCCTCACCCCTCACCCACTTCCGAGGCGAAGGCTTGTCTGCCGGAACCCCAACCCCGGAACCCCGGTCCGCCCGCAAGGCAACCTCCAGGCAACCAGACATGCTAAACAAGGCAAAACAGTGGCGGGAATGGGTTTGGGGGGGAGCTGTGATTGGCGGAGAGTACTAGTCTAGTGTAGTGGCTGCGCTGGATGGTTGGTTGGTTGGCGGGAGGAATGCGGGGAGTATGTCACTGCCTCATTTATGTATGGACTGGAGTACAGTGGTGCTGTAGTTGATGAGTTGTTGTGGTGGTAGTGGTTTGTAGAGGGATTTAGATAAGATTCGTAGTTGGATCTTCGATGGGCTGGTTGTCTTGGTGGTGGATAGGGATGGGGGTGGGAAATATATTGCTGGGGTTTTTAGAGCAGTTCGGTGTTGGATTTGCGTTGGCGTTGGGTTAACGGGGGGATAACAAAGCTGGAATTTATTATCTTGTTATCTGTGGTTTTAACATGTAGGGCTGTATATCTTATACCGGATGCAAAGGGGTTATTCGAAGCGGTCATTTGGTCCAGTGAATGGGTTCAATAGCTTTCATCTCGGGAGGGTATGAATGAACATCCCCCACTCGGAAGCAAAAATCCTATCTATCACTCATTTACATTCTTAACCCAAACTTTACAAAAAAACTAGCCATGAAGAACGAACATAATCTATATTCTCTTGAAATCTCAATCCATAAACAAATGCTATCACGCTCAAAACCACGCAAAATTCTAAAATCATCTATACAATGCTCTAACCCCCTCCCCCCCCCCATCACAGAGAAGCCCTCTCCGCACCACCCAACCTCTTCTCCATCAGCCCCTTCGCCTCCTCACACATCTTCCCGATGTCCACATTCGCAATCACTCCATTCCGGTAGTTAATCGCCTCCTCGATCTTCTTGAAGTCGCTGCCCACGCCGTCGGCGCGCCACTCATAGCAATCCCCAATAAACCGACTGCTCTGCACCAACCACTGGGTGCGCTCGCGCCGGCTCTCGTCAAATGCGGCCAGCACGGCCTGGAGGTCCTTGTGCGTCTGCACGCGCTCGTCCTCCAGCAGCGCCGCCAGCACGGCGGTGTCCTCGATGCAGAAGCCGGCGCCGGCGCCGTGGTGCGGGGAGGTCGCGTGCGCGGCGTCGCCGGAGATGCCGATGCGGTTTTTGTGGAAGGTCGGGACGGGGTGGTCGCCTAGGTCGAAGATTGCCCACTGGAGGTACGGAGTTAGGATTTGTGGGTGGGATAGAGAGAAAAAGGGGGGGGGGGGATACGTACCACGCTGAGATCCTTGTCGGTCAGTTTCAACAGGTTGGTTACGTTGGGCCCGTAGCCGGCGAAGTCGCGCAGCACCTCGTCGCGAGTGCCCTGGCGGGTTAGTCGGGGGTACTCGGCCCACTCGTCGGGGGAGGTGTGGAAGGCGACGATGTTGAGGGTTTTGCCCCCGTTCACGGGGAAGGTGAGCATGTGGCCGCCCGGGCCCATCTGGGGTTGTTGTTAGGGATGGATGTTGGGTTGGGTTGGGTATAAGGGGAGGGGGTGTCTTACGTGCATGCAGGCGTTGGAGGCGAGTTCTTCACCGATCGCGCCGACGGCCTTGTCCATCGGTACCAGACCCCGGTAGGCGTACTTGTGCGTGTAGGATGGCTTCGCGGAGGGGTGGTCCTCGCCCACGATGAGCTGGCGCACCCGCGACTTGATTCCGTCGCAGCCGATGACGATGTCGGCCTCGTCTTCGGAGCCGTCGGCGAACTTCAGGACCAGCTTGCCGTCGCTGAGGCGCTCGTGGACGTCGTCGAGGTGCTTGTTGAAGCGGGAGATCTCCTTGGGGACTAGCTTGATCAGCTCGTCGAGGAAGTGCGCGCGGTGCACGCCGTTCTGGCCGAGGCTGTTGGAGATGGTGAACTCGATGTCCTGGCGACCGCCGCTGGCCGCGTTGGGGCCCTTGTTGTATCCGTCAAGGTAGTCGAACCAGACGTTTTGCTTGGTGGGCCAGAGGTTGCGGGTGCAGACCTTCTCGAAGGCGTTGTAGATGCCCTCGTGGCAGAAGTTCATCGCTTGCACGGCATTAGGGCTGAAGGAGACGCCGGCGCCGACTTCGGCGAACTCGTGGGCTTGCTCGTAGATGGTGACGGAGATGTCGCGGTGGTATAGGGCGATGGCGAGAGTGACACCGGCAATGCCGCCGCCGACAACGGCGACGTGGAAGTTCTTCTTGGTCGGAGCCATTGGGATGATGGGTGGGAGGTCTGGGGCGGGTGTGTTGTGTGCTGTGGAGGTGTGGGGGAGTTGGCACGAGGGGGGAGATGGTTGAGAGATGAGACTTGGGAGTTCAGTCGCAGCGACCAGGACCTTTTATCTACAATAATGACTACAGACGTCTCCGGCGATGTCATCGCGGGCGTGGCGGGGAGTCGGATGGCGGGCAGCAGTGTCGGTTCCAAGGTCTAGGGGCCTCGAGCCCCATCGGATGCTGCTGCTGATCCCCCGTGGGGCATCGGACACGGCTGGCCGGCACTGCTGGCGCGTAGCCGATGGTCAGCCCACGATGCTGACAAGCAGTATAGAGCGGCGTGGTTCTCAGGAGGCCGAAGACAAGCTCATCGTGATCGGGGCTAGTTTGTAGCTCGTGTGGAGCATCACCATATCTCCTATCCCCATCCCTATCCCTATCCCCTATCGCAGGAGGATGCCGCTCTTCCGTGACCGCGTCAGATCCGAAGGCGTCAGCACGGGAGTATCTAGTATCTACACAGACTGCTGCAAGGTTGACACTGGCTGTCCGTCCTTTGCATCCTTAGCACCGCCGTGGTGTCGGATGCAGGCATGGCGGGCGGATCCGACATGCGCCCTCAGACTGCATGGATCTTTGTCATCATCGCCTGCCATGCAGTGCAGTTATCGGAAGAGGAGAGGAGGGGTTGAACCCGCGGATGTCAGAATCCAGAATCCTTCTGGAAGAGCTGTGCGCATCCTGGCCTTGGAATTCCCCGGGCCTGGTCACATCGGACGAGAGAATAATGCGACCGGCTGCTGTCCATGACGTCCACGGCCGGGGTGGTGCAACATCGCAGTTGCCGATAGCCGGGAGACAGCAGTGCCTGGATCCCCCAGATTCCTTCCGATGCCTCCAGCTTGAAGCACCAACCAGGATCCATGGAAGAGACTACTCCGCGATGCAGGACTGCTCTGTCGCTCAGACACTGCCGGGAGAGCTCTCACAGACACTACACTACACTTCACTTTGTACCTACACTATAGGACTCAGCAGCTCAGGCCCGGAATGGCTGGAATCCAGATTGCCCGTACGGTACGGATACGGCGGGAGACGGCAATACTCATAACTCAATACCTGCAAACCCGAGTGGGGGGAAGAATCCATAATCCGGCGAGACATTCAGCGACTCGCCATCCCCCGCCCGCTCATTGGGTACCGTGCATGATCCCCTGCCGGAGCAGCGGCCAATCACGATGCTTTTCGCACTGCATCCTGCCCGGAAAGGCAACTCACCAGCTGCCCGCAGCGAGGCCCATTTCGAGAACCAAAAGACCTGCCCTTTCGGCGCCACCGCCATGCAGGCGGCTCTCCAGACTGTGTCGCCAGCCTGGGCCCCCTGCCAGGAGACCGCTGCTGCATGGCCGTCGTGGTTGCATTGGCTGCCCGGATGCAAGGGATCAAAGAGCAGAGCAGACTCTGTCAATGCGATTGTACCGAGTACTACACTAGTGGGGCTACTGTGAGTCTGTGACTGCAGTATACAGAGTCCCGGGTCAAACACTAAACCCAAGCTCCCCGGTCACCACACTCAAATCGGCGAGGATAGGGATACGGCTTGGCTCGCCGTGGGCAGGAGCACCTGCTACTGGTGGGCAATTGGAGAAATTATTCCAAGAATAGAATTTTCTCCGCACGAAGGAGGGAAACTTTCTCTTCCCTCATCTGCCCGCTGGCGGTGTCGGTGAGAATTTCTGACAAGGTGGAGGGCCGCCATGTGGATTATGGACATGGTCGAGCCGGCATTATTCCTTGCATATCGAATGAAAAAACTCATGAGTCGAGCCTAGCGGCTGGAGGTGCAAACAACCATATCGGCTGAAGTCCGTAGCCGAAGCTACACAGGCCACAGCAATCCCCTCTTGTCCCCGAACTAGAACGGCTTAGCCGCGTGTCCCATGCGCATAGACTTTTTTGCCCCGACAAAGCCCTCCAGCGTCTAAGACAGCACCGCACGGCCGATGGGTCAGGAGCGAGGACTCGAGACTCGAGACTCCAGCAGAGAGAAAGACGGGCGCGTTGGTGCTGTCGAGGTGTAGACGCGGGAATTCACGGCAGCAGTTTCGCTTGGAGACGACTTGGGCATCAACCCCTCCCCCCGGCGGAGTGCGAGAGCAGCCGTAGTGTGATCCCGAGGCACCGCTCCTCTAGGCTCTCGGCCGTTGCGCTGGTCCCTGGAGCTGCCTCCAGATACTGATAGGTGGTGCTCCGTCCTCAGTCACACTCCTACTATGTAAGTAGGTACCTCCTCAGTAGTGAGTATTCCGTACTGTTCTGCCCGGTTACCCCTTTTCCCGGGGCCCTTCCGCATTGGTGCGTATTCATGGCCATCAGGGGCCCAGAGCCAGGCAGGCAGCTCCCCAGCCTCGCAGTCCCGTGGAATCCGCGGTGGCCACTGTTTCGACTTTGGACTTTCGAGAAGCAAAAAATTTCCCTCGCCCATCGCCTGCTAAGGTACACCCGTTTCGAGAGCCCCACCCAGACGGGAATAAGGAACTGGAGTGGCGTCGAGCTAAACTGGGTTCGCCACTAGCGACCTAGCCCGTTCGGTGCTAGGCAGCGACCACCGCAAAGCTCGAGCTGGGAGCTCGGCGCTGGGTTGCATGGGAGCTCGAATCTGGAGCTGGGGAGAGCTGGAGGAGGAGTGGGAGGCCGACCGCGAAGGAGGAGGAGGAGGAGGAGGGGTAGCCGGGTAGGTTGCACATGGCGCGAGCCCGCTGGGTCGCTCTGCTCGCCCTCCCACGCGGTCGCAAATCGATGCCTATGCCTAAACCGACGACGCTGGGATGGCAGGAGCCAGGAATGTACATAAGGCCCCCCCCCATTCTCCCCCCCAACGGCTGGCAACCCCCCATTCATCCGCAGCCAAAGCTGATTATCCTGCAGCTGTCTGTCGCAAACCCCAAGAATGGAGGGGTTCCACCGGCATTCCCGAAGCGCTGGTCAGCTGTGACCGTACCGTATGGTATTGGACTGCGGCCTCGTCTCAGCTGCAACCCGCATCCACCGAGGGCCGGAAGGACGGAAGACTCGGGCGATTGGCGCTGTCCAGGCCAACTACAGCACAATACTATGTAGCAAATAAGTATGTACAATTGTACATAGTCCACAGGACAATCGCGCGGACGAGACTGCCGGCCGGGTGGACGTCCACAGCCAGTATTTATGTCCACGCGGAGGGCTACAGGCTACAGGCTACAGGCTACGGGCGACGGGCTCGCGGCGAGATGGTCCCATGTCCCCTCCATCCTTTGGCACCCGTACGGTATCGTAAGCTCGACCCGAAGCTCAGCTCGGAGTGTAAGTGTCACAGACCATCAGCAACGCAGCGAGCTGCCCTCCAGTCGTGAACGCAACCAGAGAGCTCAGCACTCTGCTGATGGCGGCAGCCAGCGCTGGGAAGCAGCTGGAGGCCAGCAACGGTCCCCCAACGCAGTAATTTCCGTGAGCAAGGCAGCTCCGATTTCCTGCCCCCGTCCTGTGTGCGGATATCGCGCTGTCCCCCATTGCAGGTTATCGAATATTACCTACTATCGATAGGCACAATCGGCATCCGATAGCCCTGGGACATGTACGGAGGACTGGGTAGGTATGGTAATGCGGCGGTACGAAACGGTAATACCGGCCGGGTGAGCACATGCTGTATCACGGCTAGGATGATAATGCCTCATAGGGATGGATGGATGGATCGGATCACGGACGAGGAGGAATTCAAGGAACACCGAAGCGACTCGACTAGCTACGGAGGAGTAGGACTACTAGCTAGTAGCTACGACCGTAGCACGGCGAGAGATAGCTCCCACGCCCATCTAGCTGGCGAGCCGGTGCCTTGGCCCTGCTGGGGATGGTTCGTACTAGGGATCAGGAGGTGCCGTCGGAAGACCTCCAGTGCTGTCGCCTCCCCTCCTTTGCCTCCCATGCCTCTCGCCCGCGGGACGGGACTGGACGCTGCTTATCGTGTCACCGGATCCAGCGCTCTGTGATACCTTATCCGCGGCCACCCTCGCCAGGTTGCGAGGCCCTCCCCATGCACCAGGGCGTTTTCTGGATTCTTCACTAATCCTGGCCTCTGCGACACTGGCAGCAGCAGCTCCCTGCCACGCGATCGGGGTGCCTCGGGATGAATCTCCAGGGTTTTTTTGGGTTAGAGTTTGGGTATTGTATGCTGTTTGTATTGGCAGTGTAATTGTATCATCATACAGCGTACAGCACCGTCGGTTTCCACCCACCCTTTTCCCCTCCAGACTCGCCGGGCCTGTTGGTCGCCTTTTCTTTTTTTTTTTTTTTTTTTTTTTTTTCATTTTTGATTTTTTCATATATTTTTTTTTTTCTTGCAGGACTCTTGCTCGTTTCCGCCTAGCGCGGGCTGGCTCCCCCAATCCTCGGGCTGTCAATTTTCTTTTTTCGAGGGCACTAGGCCGGACCGGGGCTAGGGGGGCGGGCGGGGTGTCTGGGTAATAATGGACGGCACCCAAAAGAGAGGCCGCAAGCTCCCCGACCTTCCCCTCCCCCTTCACTGGACCTGACCGATTCCTCGACTTCGATGCTTTAGTTTGCTGCCACTACGCCGGGCGTGCTTCTGACTACTGCTGCTGCTAGCTGGGAAGGCAGTAGGGCAAATCCGTCCCGTTCTTACTCATACTGGCACTACTTGCACTACACTTTAAGACTCGTCCCTCTATCTCCTCGACCACGGATTCACCTCCCACCCACCCACCACCGCCTCCGTCCTGTCCTTCTTCTGCTTCGTTCGCCTCCTCCTGTTCACGCCTGCTCTTTGTCTCCCTGCCCCCCTTTTGCTTCCCGTCCGACTGCCCTCGGAGCATGCGTGAGACCCGGCCGTGCCCTCGTGAATTGACCTTGCTCGAGTAGTTCTGTGCTCTCCTCGCCGTGTGCTTGTGCTGGCTTGCTGGCTTGACCCTCAGACCAACCCCGCCGCCAGAACGGACCCATGCAGACCATGCCGCCCCGAGCCTCGCTGACCAGCTCGTTCTCCGTCACCGACGCCAACAATGAGGTGGTGTGTCCCCTGAAGAATAACGATGGCTCCAATTGTCGGAAGAGATGCCTGGGCGTGAGTGTCCTCCCTCAGTCCTCAGTGTTCCCTCCCTCGTTCTCCCGCCCGATATCGATCGGAGCCCCACTTTCATGCACCGGTCAGCAAGCAAGGCCAGCAGCCTGCGACGGGCTGGCAATTGGCCCAAGGAGGAACTGGCTGCCGCTTTTCAAATCCCATGCAGGCCTCTAACAGGTTTTGCGCCCTCTAGGAGAAGCGCTACCGCTCCATGCAGGAGCACATCCGACGAGCCCACCCCAATCACTACATCCCGAAGCTCCCGGCCACCGAGGAGAGCTTCATCCTGATGGTGACCACGCCGCCGGACCAGCGGGCCCATCTGTCGCCCCCCAATCAGGCCCCCTCGCGGCGTCGCAATGGTCGGTCCTTACAGCTGGGATTGTGGCACAAAGAACGCAGGCTGACTGGCCCAGATCTGGCGGATCGGGATATCTACGTGGCTGACGCTAGCTCCCCGGCCACCCCGCGGGGCATCGACGAGGCTCACCCCGCCGCGGCCACCGCCGCCGTCGCATTGGCCCAATTGCACCATAACCGGCTGGCCTCAGACTGGGATACGGACATGGTATGCTCTGTTCGCTGCTCGGGTTGGCAACGGGGCGAAGAGCCAAGCTAATCATCGGTGGTCCAGGAGACCCATTCGGATAACGACCAGGACCGCCTGCGGTCGATCGAGCTCCCCTCTCTCCGGGACCATTTCAAACAAGAATCGCTCCCCCCGTTCCCGTCCCCTCGCCCGCGGGAGCTTCTCCCGTCGATCCTGACGCACTCGCCCCCCGGTCGCTCGTCGACTCTGCCGCCGATCCAGCGTAGAGACAAGCTGCCCCGCCCCCGCAAGTCCTCCATCTCGGGAGCCCGCAAGCCGAAGCACGAACGGACCAAATCGAAGGAATACGGTCGGCGCCCTAGTCTAGGTGAGCGCAAGGCACTGTCCGCGGAGCCCCAAACCGCGGCGTGGGCACAGGGCAAGCGTTGGGAAGATCTGATTGAAGCAGCCACATCGGCCACAGAAGTGGATGACGACCACCAATCGGAGGTAGGTGCTTTCGTACGTTCACTTTGGGGGAGAGATCACTAAGTGCAACCAGGTTGGTCGCTCGCCTACCATGCCTCCGCTGATTTCCAACATCACCTCGGCTCCTCTGGTGGGGCACAACCGCTCGTCCCTGCCCCCGGCGTTTCAGCACTCGTCTGGGCTGCCTCCACCCGCGTCTCACCGGCCGTTCCCGCCTCACTCCTACACGGCCTCGCCCTTGCACAAGTCTCTGACTCCGCCGCCTTTCGATAGCGCCCGCAGCCGCGATAGTGATTTGGAGCCATTCCCGTCCATTGAATCTTCCATTGACTCGGCCTCTTCGGCCTCAGGAAAGACCTACGCGTTCTCGAGCCACCTCGGCCAGTCCAACCATGAATCCAGCCCGGTGATGAACCTGTTCCCTTCGTCTGCGTCCCAGCGCCAGCATCACCGGTTTTCGAACCCCACTCCAGGAGCGTACCGCGGCAAGGAAATCCAGATCTACTGCGCCAGCTGCAAGCGGCCGTCGGCATTGAATGAATGTTATGCCTGCACGGAGTGCATATGCGGGGTGTGCCGGGAGTGCGTCGGGATGTTCATCAGCAGCCCGCCGACCTCGTTCCGGAACGTGACGTCGAGTCCTGGCAGCGCCATGTCGCACGGCCCGACCGGCTATCCCACGCGGGGCTGCCCCCGATGCCGCACCGTGGGCGGGAAGTGGAAAGCCTTTCAGCTTGATTTCAGGTGAATCTGCATTTTGGAAGTTGTCTTGATTATGGGCGCGGGCAACGCGCCACAGAATTATGTTATTACGGATGTTACGATTAACGGCTTTGAGGGTTAAGTACCCGAATTATGGAGCAACGACATGAGCCAAGCACACGCATCTTCCGTGGTCAATGAGTATGCGATGCCCGCCTTGCTAGAATTATAGTTACCTTGCTATGTTTTGGGTGGGTGAAGGTACGCATGATGCGCTCACTCCATGAGAAAGAATTATGATGAAAAGCCGGACTTGGGTGTTTGGGATGATATACAATAACGCTGGGCGGTTATATACACATGGTGGCATTGGTGTTTTGTTTCTGTTTGGTTATGTTTTGGATGATTACACGTTGCATTGATGAATATATTGGACTGGTGTATGGACATTAAATAGACGGCAGACCTGCTGCATAAAAGACACCTGTCTCTGCATGAAAAGTACTGATTGAGGTTAGGGTCTAACATAAATCTATGTCTACTACTATCCAACTCTCACCAAATCCACCGTCTAACCCAATCCCACACTCCCGTACTTTCCCTCTCCCCCACCCCTTTCACACCCTCGTCCTCCACACCCTCAATCCCCTCCACCCCCTCCCCAAGAAAGAACCTAACCACCACCTCCGCTGCAGTCTTCGAATCATCCCCATCACCATCCACCTCCCCAATCGCACCCACATACCCCCTGACCTCCTCCCCATCCCACCCATGCCTCGTCCCAAACTCCACACACGTCTCCCGGTTCACAAACGAATCGAACTCGAAATGCCCCTGATACGTCAGCACCCGGCCCGGATAATACAGGCCCTGGATGGGACACATGGTCGTGCTGCCGACGTTGATCCAGGGATGGGAAAGCAGTTGCTCTGCACTGGTGGTGGTGTCGGTGGTAGTAGTAGTAGTAGTAGTAGTAGTGGTGGTGGTAGTGGTAATGGTAACCCAATCCCCATGCACCATCTGCAACCGCATCTCCCTCCGGCCCTGTAGACATGGAAACGCATCCACGAATTCCCGGGTAAGTGTGACGGGGGTGAGGCCGACTTCGAGCCCGGCGGGACAGCATTCCACCCGCACTGAACTTGAGTCTGGGTCTGCAGCTATTTCACCATCCCCGGTCTCAGATCCAGATCCAGACTCAACCCCAACCCCACTCCCAGCAGAGGGTAAAGAAGAAGAAGAAGAAGAAGAAGAAGAAGAAGAAGAAGAAGAAGAAGAGAGAAGGGCTTTAGCAACAACCTGATGCCCAAAACAACTCCCGAATACCCGCACAGCAGGGAACCGCGCAAACACCACCCCCAGAAACTCTTCTAGGGGACGGATCCACCATTCCTGTGTGGCGTCGTACGCGGACGCGATGGAGCCGGTTATCAGGATCGCGGAGATGGGGATCGCGAGGGGGTTTGCCTCTTCTTCTTCTTCTTCTTCTTCTTCTTCTTCTTCTTCTTCTTCTTCGGTTTCGGTTTCGGTTTCTTTGGGTTGGGGTTGGGATTTGAGCAGGCTGGAGAGCGGGGGAAGTTGTCCGCCGAGGACGTCGAAGGCTGTGGTGTGGATTCTGGTTCTTGGTTTTGGTTTTGGGACTGGGGTTGAACTTGTGGTTGGGTTTGTGGTTGTAGTTGTAGTTGGGGCGACACGCTCCGCCGCGGCGTCCAGTAAACGCCGGAATTGCGAGCTGTAGAGGCCTCGTTTGGCGTAGACGTTGGGGACGGGGACGTCGACGTCGAGGATGGCGATGTGGATTGTTTTGGTTTTTGTTCCTTGCTTCATTTTTTTTTTTTTTTTTTTTTTTTTTTTGGTTTGTTGGGTATTTGTATGTGGGGATGTGTTGGTGGGGAGGTTAGGGTTGGATTGGTATTAGACTTAAGGGGTTAGGAATGAGTTCGGAGTCAGGTATGTATGTATGTATGTTTAGATAGTGTAGGGGGTGTAGGGTAAGTAGTGAGGGGAAAAGTAGGGCAGAGGAGCTAAAGAGGGGGAGGGGTAAGATCGATAGATATAGATCGAGTGGGGGTGGGCGATAACTTATCGTGTCTCGTGTGTCGCCCGCGATACGGAGAGTGGAGTGGAGCCCACGGGGATCGAGTTGCCCGATCGGGTAATCCTGGGCATATCCTGCAGGTCTGCAGGTCTGTGAGTTTTTGGGCCGGTTTTAACAGCTTTTTAGGCTTTGTTTGGTTGGCATCTGCCAGACAGATTATACTTAGAGAAGGTGTTGTTTGGATCCTAGGTCAGTATGATTCAGGGGTTTTGCCACGATGGGGTTAAGGTTCTAGGGCTGGAGCTTGTATGGGGGAGGTGGTGGTGGGGGGTTGGTTAGGGCTGGGGGTGGATCTTGGATGTTGGGTACCGTAAGGTAGTTGTTGGTCAGGTGTATGCTTCTTTTTGGAGGGATTGTATGCGAAGGGTTTGTGGGCTTCTTGGTACTATGCTTTGGAATTGTAAATGCTAAATGCTTTTGTGGAGTTTGGGTAGCATTGGAAGCCAGATTGTAACCAGATTGTAGCCAAGCCAAGCTAATCTTCTGCCTGCTTTTGTCTTACTACCATACATGAGTCGAGCGCATTCGCTCGAATGACATGAAAAAAGCATCTGCAGTACTGCATACAGGGTAGATAATCTTCATATCGCCATATGCCTTGTGCAAAAAAGTAACATTGCATCCGTCACCACAAAGTCTGTCTCGAGGGCAACCGGTGGGCGACACATCAACGCTTCGAAGGGCAGCACCAATGGACCACCAGTCACGCCATTTACCAGCATACTTGAGCCGAAATTATCAGCTTCTATGATATCGATAATATTGTGTCGGCAACATATCATAAGAGATAAATGCTTCTCAGATTATATGAAATGCCTAATGCAGGACAGTGATAACATTGCCCTGAACTTGAGAGGTATGGCCAGCATTTATTAAAATCATTACTGGCTTCCCTGTAAGACAAGTCATCTTCTCTTTGTACCGTAGGAAACTTCAGTAAGTTTCTTGATCCACGCAACGCGCAGATTCCTCGTTAGTGGCTAGGCATGGTGGTGGTGCTTGTAACTATCGTGCACTTTAGCTCACTGTTTATCAGAAAGCTCGATCAACGAGGCGGTCAGGTATGCTGTTCGAGATAAAGTATCAAAACTCATATGGCCAATGTCAAAATCAAGTGCCAAGCGCAGTACTCGCGGTATCACTCCTTTTAGGCAGACGAGATATTGCATCTTGCGGAAGATTGAACGATTTCTGACGCACTGATGTACATCGAAGCCCATATCAGTCGGAAATTCAAATGGTCTATGGCGACCGTATTTATAGTGTTTGGCAGCGGCCTTGGTGAAAGTTGTGTGGTCGGACGGAGCCAATTTGGAGGAGCTAACTGCCACTTTTCAATCTGTGTGTGCTATTGAAATTTTTGTGCCCCTCATCAAAACGGTTGACATTGCGGACATCTCCTGTGAAATTTCCAAACCACCATACATCTCTGTGGGGCTTGGCCTTGCTCTCTCTTCCCTCTTTCCCAAGGACCAGAGTACGAAATAAAAAGCAGAAACAGGTGGAAGCTGGTCAGATGTTGGTTACTTCAATGTTTTCGCTGTAAAATTGAAAGCGCTATCCTCTAAAGCTACAAGCCTTCCAGCAGGTATTCTATAAACTAGTTAGCAAGTAATTAAAAAATTACTAGTTTAAAGCTTGAAACGAAGAAGAGTGGCCCACAGCTGTTCGTTACAGCGTCGTTGTCCGTTAAGCCCCAGTGCGATAATGTATTGATTTGTGTGTTATATTATTGCCTGAGTCTATCAAACATTAATCAAGTAGTGGAGAAGAGTGCCTGAGGATAAAAGTTGGTATGATTACTTGCGAGGATGGGAGAATGCGGAGGAAGGTTTTCATGATGCGAGATTTGAGATGATCAGGGCTTTATAGTGGCTGGTTGCCGTATTGATGTGAATAGCTACATTACAGGGAGGGACTGTGAGGGAATGTCAATTGAAGAATACTGGATGTTTCGATTCACTATATATATATTGGGATAGATGATTGTAGGGTGAAGTTATTCCGCAGGGCAAGGTTATTCCCCGCAGAATAAAGTTGTTCCGAGAGTGAACTTAAGTAAAGTAATTCCATTCCAGAGGTAAGTTACTATTCCACAGACTCAGGAACCAGGTTTATGCAATGGAAAATAGTAAAGAGTATAATACATAATTAGAAATTTATTTTTTATGATAATAAAGATTGTTGATAGTAATAAGGAGTTTTGAAATTTGGTGGACAGGTGCAATGAATCCAGTGGATATTATTGTCAAGTACATCCTCATAATAAATCCCAAGCTACATACTCCCGTCATCTATACTTGATATTATAATCTAATAACGACCTTCAATGAAATCGACTCTAAACTGATGATAGAATAAATAGATTCAGCCAAGATCAATCCCTGTGCATTTTCGTAGGCGACACCCAATTAGGGCTAGATGCGTCATCTACAGACGCAACCTGCCTGCATCACGGTACCGGCCATTAACCATCAATCACACAGTACTCCGTATGGAGTACACCAATAGCACAGCCGGAGTAGAGTACCCCAGACAAGGCGTCCAGTTCCACTGCATCCAGGACCCAGGATATTCCGACCCCAGCCCAGCGGGAAAACCGATCATCGGACTTGCGACTCCAACCCCGTCGGGGACTTGGGTCAACAAGTCGCCGACGCCGATGGCGCTCCGTTATCTCCGCAAACTCCTCATACATTCAATTCACGCTTTGTTCATCGATTCCCTGTCGCTTCATACATCCCTGTAGATCGGCTATATATATGCACTCCCTATCCCCCATCGTCCTCGATTTTTACTCTATCTACACTTCTCGTTCCAACCAAACTACACCAAGCTACATTCTACAAGCTACAAGCTACACCAAAATGCCCCAAACTATCTTCGTCACTGGCGCCACCGGCTACATCGGCCGAGTGATCACCATCAAGGCCATCGAGGCTGGATATACCGTGCGCGGGCTCTCCCGTACTCCCGCGGGCGACGCCCTACTCACCTCCCTGGGCGCGGTCCCCGTGCGAGGAACCCTGCAGACTTTCGATATCCTCTCCGCTGAAGCCAGCGCTGCAGATGTGGTGATTCATCTGGCCTTCGACCATGATTTCAGCAAGCCGTTCTCTGAACTCGCCCAGACAGACAAAAACGCCGTGGATGCTCTCGCTGCCCCGCTCGTCGGCACGTCCAAGCCGCTGGTCGTGACGAGTGGGACGGCATTCGTGAAGTCGGACCCAAACGGGGGAGAGACCGACGAGACTGCGCCTATCCTGGAAGGACCGGTTGCTGGGCGGTATGATGCGGAGAGACATGCACTTAGCTGGGCGGAGAAAGGGGTCAAGATTTCTGCTGTCCGGTTGCCGCAGTATGTCTATGGGCGGGCAAATCGGACGGGGTTCGCGGCAAAGTTGATGCAGATGGCTGTGGGGAGTGGGGAGGCGCTGTATTTGGATGTGAATGGCGGGGAGTATTGTTTCTCGGAGGTTCATGTGGATGATGCGGCGGAGTTGTATCTTTTGGTTGCGGAGAAAGGGGAGGCAGGGGAGGCGTGGAATGGAACTGCTGGGACGTCAACAACATATAGGCAGTTTTTCGGGGCCATTGGCGAGGTGGCTGGTGTGCCGGTGAAGGGGATTTCGAGAGCGGAGGCGGAGGAGAAGTGGGGGGCGTTTATGGCGGGGTTTTTGGGACTGGTTAATAGGGCGTCTGGGGAGAAGGCGAGGACGAAGTTGGGTTGGGTTGTGAAAAGACCGAGTCTGTTGAGTGAGATCCGGGAGGGGAGTTATAGGGAGATGGTGGAGGCGTTCAAGAAGGGGGAGTAGGTAGTAGAGATTGGTGGTATGGTTGTGCAGTGTTTTGCAGACAGGACGAGATGCTTTGTGGGGTTAGATGGGAATGGGCGAGTAGCTAGAATATCGGAGTTAAGAGGATCCTGCTGTGTCTTAGTTATTTACCCTGGTTAGCTATATAAGCCATGCTTGACGCGCCTGGATACTGATGAGGTGCTCGGAATGTCTCACTGGTGATTGTGCCGGCATGGATCTTATGGCGTGATATCAAGATCAGGTACCATCGAGTTAAATAGAGTTGCTGTTATGGGTTCGGAATGGACTAGTATGATGTTTTTTCTGCGCAAATGAAACCATCACATCCCTTGCCTTGTGATTCTCATTAGCAGCTCCTCTGGAGTGCTACCCGAAGTCCAGGGAATACGGCGAGTATAGCCGCATCGTTTCCAGTAGATATATCTTATCTACCCCTTTCCCTAGCATACAGCTAGTGAAGGCGCCAGTGATTAGTTACACTTCAATAGCTAGAAGCTGCGTCACCTCGATATGAAGTATAGAACCCTAGACCTTTCGGGTCATTCATGGGCTTTAACGTCAACCAGAAAGGATTGGCATTCTTAACCTAGTTCCTCGTCGTCTCAATGACGAAATAGACGCAAGGCGACGAAGCAACGCCCTTGTATTCCATCGTCTTGAGACAATCCATCTCGAGAACCTTGAGGTATAAGTATGACCCTTTTCTGTCAGTCCTAGCTCTCATGTTCTACAGAAACCTCTTCATTAGGATCTATTCAACACTCCATATTGTTCAATCGAATCGCTCGTAAGCCTCAAGATGAAGACCACTGCTTGTTTGACCCTATTCGTCGCGTTGGCAGCCTGTGCTCCGACGCTCCAGGTAAGCCATCTCATCCAATATATGTCTCTTCCTTTGCCGTCGGGGGCATTCCAAATGTGCCGTCACACTGATTACGACCAGCCCCGCGAGGACAATGACCCCATGAAAATGAACATGGCCATGAAACGGACTGAAAATGGCATGGCTGGTAAGGGTGGCATGACCAAGCCCATGGCCATGCCTATGGACATGTCAATGAGGCGGGAAACGCAGAGTGGTGAGGATGCCAATGAGCGAACTGACAACATGATGGGCATGGCCAAAGATATGAAGCCTCAACCCTTGTCCAATGTTGCTTCCCGCGAAGAAATGAACTCCAAAACCGCCATGGACATGGACGAGAACATGGAGATGTTGAAGCGTGGTCCGGGAATGGACGGTATGGCGAGCACTGATATCGCGGGTGCGGAGATGGGCAAGGACGTGGACATGGGGATGAACACGAACATGAACAGAGCCATGTAATACGGTTGCTCAGACGCGGGCAAGTCGAGTCATGGCATGATTTCGTGTAGCTGGTTTGCTGATCGGATGTTTCATTTAACTCTCCTTTATCGAGAATCGACATGAATGGCAATTACAAGAGGGTTGTAATGGACCTGCAACGTTTCGTAGATGTACGAATGGCGGTATGGTTGCCTGGAGACGAGGAAGCCACGTAGTATTGTCCGCGAGCACTAGCGCGGGTGAGTTGTATCCCTGTCCGATTTGGATTCCGTTGAGATCCAGCATTGATGTGGTGTAACCCAGCGCGGTCAGGTGAGCCCCGGATCCTCGGATGACGTCCTGGGCCAACGGTGGACTATATACTATCTTAGTTGGAGGCCATAGCTTCGGTGGGTCCAGGAGCTGGGGTGGATACGAAGGAATCTCGTCGAGAGATAATTCTAGAAGTCGGAATACGCATCAGGAAGAGATTTTCACGAAGCTAGCCAAGTGCATCCCGCAGGATACTCATAACGGACGTGAAAGAGTGGCAACGAGAGGCAACGAAAGTGCCTGGATCGGAGTGCCTGACGTTAGCGCCCGACGGGTGAGGCCACCGCCCGCCGCTCCAGCCAACCCCGGCGCTCTCCGCCGCCCTCCGCCGCTTACGTACGCCGGGCTTATCGTCATCCCGGAAGCTCCCTGCCGGCTTGCTCGCTCACCACTGCGCCTCCTCTATTTACTCCCTTCTTCCTCTCCAGCTCCAGCTCCAGCTCCCTTCATCATCCATCCCGTCTGATTCCCCCCCATCCTCTTTGAATGTGACCTTCCGCTGCATCCATCCTCTCCTGATTGGCAACCCCTCACTATGCGGGGTCTCCGCTTACTCCCCATCCTCGCGAGCCTCGGCCTGCCCCAAGCTCTGGCCCGGGACGAACCAAGCTCCGGCTTCACCACCGTCCATGAGCCCGGCCGCTGTGCTATTCGCGGACACTGCGGGAAAAAGTCCTGGTTCGGCGGAGAGCTCCCCTGTCCCGACAATGGACGGGCAGAGCAGCCCGAAACAGCGGTGAGGCAGAAGCTGGTAGACCTGTGTGGCACCAAGTGGGAGGAAGGTCCGGTGTGCTGTGTCGACGAACAGGTGAGCTCGTGAAAGCTCCGGACCTACCCCGTGGCCACCGCTGACCATTGGCTCCAGATCGATGCGCTCTCCAAGAACCTGAAACTCGCCGAGGGCATCATCGCCTCCTGTCCTGCCTGCAAGGAGAACTTCTTCAACATCTTCTGCACCTTCACCTGCTCCCCCGACCAATCCCTCTTCGTCAACGTCACCCAGATCGAGGAAAACAGCTCCGGAAAGAAACTCGTCACGGAAATTGACAATGTCTGGTCGGAAGAATTCCAGAGTGGCTTCTACGACAGCTGCAAGAACGTCAAGAATGGTGCTTCGGGGGGCAAAGCCATCGACTTCATCGGTGGCGGTGCCAAGGACTACCTTCACTTCATGCAGTTCCTGGGAGACAAGAAGCTTCTGGGAAGCCCGTTCCAGATCAACTTCAAGACGGAACCCGCCGGCTCGGACCCCGATGGCATGGAAACGCTGCCGATCCAGCCAAAAGCGTGCAATGACCCCGACGAGGCATTCCGCTGTTCCTGTGTCGACTGCCCCGACGTGTGTCCCGAGCTGCCGGCTCTCAAACCCGACCAGTACTGCCACGTGGGCCTCCTGCCGTGTCTATCCTTCTCGGTGATTCTCATCTACTCGATCTTTTTGTTGGTTGTTGTTGCTTGCTCGAGCTATTTCACCTACCGAGAACGGCGCTACCGGAAACCCGAACGGGTCAGACTGTTGCAGGATCCAGCGCCAAGTGATGATGAGGATGAGGGTGACATCGTCCGCGCGGGTGGCTATCTTGAGCAGCCGAACGGCGTATACAAGCTCAACGCGGTTCTGGACACAATGTTCAATCGCATTGGCGGTGCCTGCGCCCGATTCCCTGCTATCACCATCATGTCAAGTGTTGTGGTGGTTTGTGTGCTAAGCTTAGGCTGGCTTCGATTCGCCGTGGAGACGGATCCGGTCCGCCTCTGGGTAAGCCCGAGCTCCGCTGCGGCCCAGGAAAAGGCCTACTTCGACGAAAATTTCGGACCATTCTATCGCGCAGAACAAGCCTTCCTCGTGAACGATACCTTGGCCGGCGATGGACGTGTGCTGAGTTATGACACTTTGAGCTGGTGGTTTGGCGTGGAGTCTCGAGTCCACCGGGTGATCTCTCTTGATCGGGAGGTGATTCTCGATGACATCTGCTTCAAGCCGACCGGCGACGCTTGCGTTGTGCAGTCTTTGACGGGCTACTTTGGAGGATCGCTGGCAAACCTGGATCCGGATGCCTGGCAAGATCGGCTGACGCACTGTGCCGATTCGCCCGGTGACGTGAGCTGTCTCCCGGAATTCGGACAACCTCTGAGACCGGAAATGATCCTCGGAGGCTCCGAGAACTCGAAAGATGTGCTGGATTCCCAAGCCCTGATCACCACTTGGGTTATGAACAACCACCCTCAGGGATCGGCAGGCGAAGCCGACGCCATTGACTGGGAAAATAGCTTCCAGCGCATCATAGAGGTGGTACAAGAAGAAGCCAAGGAGCGCGGACTACGTCTCTCGTTCAACACCGAAATAAGTGTTGAGCAGGAGCTAAACAAGTCCACCAACACCGATGCGAAGATTGTGGTTATCAGCTACATCATCATGTTCATCTATGCGTCCCTGGCGTTGGGGTCAGTGACAGTAACGTGGAAGTCTCTGTTCACCAACCCTGCCAATGTGCTGGTTCAGTCCAAGTTTACCCTGGGCATCGTGGGAATCGTCATTGTCCTGATGTCCGTCTCCGCATCTGTTGGGCTGTTCTCAGCAGCAGGTATCAAGGTCACCCTGATTATTGCCGAAGTCATCCCGTTCCTTGTTCTGGCGGTTGGCGTGGACAACATCTTCTTGATTGTCCACGAATTTGAAAGGATCAATGTTAGTCACCCAGACGAAGAGATTGACGAACGGATTGCTCGTGCTGTGGGCAGAATCGGGCCCAGTATCTTCTTGTCGGCAATGACCGAGACCATTGCCTTTGTGCTTGGTGTCTTTGTTGGAATGCCTGCTGTGAAGAACTTTGCGGTCTATGCGGCAGGTGCTGTCTTCATCAACGCCCTTTTGCAGATCACCATGTTTATTTCCGTCCTGTCTCTGAATCAGCGGCGTGTCGAGAGTCTTCGCGCGGACTGCATTCCGTGTGTGACAGTCCGCAAAGCGCATTCTGGCATGTCCGAAGACCAGCTCCTCGACGAGCAGGAGGGAGAGAGCGCCTTGCAGACATTCATCCGCAAGATGTATGCAACAGCTCTTCTTGGGCGCAGAGTGAAGGTCATCGTCGTGATTGCGTTCCTCGGTCTTTTAACGGCAGGACTGGCGTTGATTCCCAAGATGGCACTTGGATTGGACCAGCGCATCGCTCTTCCGAGTGACTCCTACCTTGTGCAATACTTCAATGACTTGGATGCTTACTTCGGAAGTGGCCCTCCAGTCTACTTTGTGACCCGAAACGTCAACGTCACCGAACGGCGCCATCAGCAACAGCTTTGTGGACGTTTCACAACTTGCGAAGAATTCTCGTTGCCTTTTGTGCTCGAACAGGAGTCCAAGCGATCCAATGTGTCGTATATCTCGGGATCCACCGCCAGCTGGATCGATGACTTCTTCTACTGGCTCAATCCCCAGCAAGACTGCTGCAAGGAGGGTGGCGAGCTATGCTTTGAGGACCGGGCCCCAGCCTGGAACATCTCTCTCTATGGCATGCCCGAAGGAGATGAGTTCATCCACTATGTGGAAAAGTGGATCGAATCCCCCACCGACTCGTCCTGCCCACTAGGAGGCAAAGCCCCATACAGCACTGCTCTGGTCATCGACCCGAAGCGTACAATGACCAACGCCAGCCATTTCCGCACCACCCATACGCCTCTTCGAACGCAGGACGACTATATCAAATCCTACATCTCGGCACGACGGATAGCTGACGGCATCTCCAAGGAGCACGGCATCGACGTGTTCCCGTATGCCAAGACGTATATCTTCTTTGACCAGTACGTCTCCATCGTGCGGCTCACGGGCACTTTGCTTGGCTTTGCTGTTGCCATCATCTTCGTCCTCACGTCCACCCTTCTCGGCTCCGTGGCGACCGGCGCGGTGGTCACTACCACCGTCGTGATGACTCTGGTTGACATCCTGGGCGCGATGGCCGTGGCCGGCGTGTCGCTGAACGCTGTGTCACTGGTGAACCTGATCATCTGCGTGGGCATCGCGGTGGAGTTCTGCGCGCACATTGCTCGCGCGTTCATGTTCCCGTCCCGGGCCATCCTGGAGAGGGTCCCGACCACGTTCCGGGGCAAAGACGCGCGGGCGTGGACGGCTCTGGTCAACGTGGGAGGCAGCGTGTTCAGCGGGATTACTGTGACGAAGCTGCTGGGAGTGTGCGTTCTGGCGTTCACGCGGAGCAAGATCTTCGAGATCTATTACTTCCGGGTGTGGCTGGCACTGGTGATATTTGCAGCCACGCACGCCCTGATCTTCTTGCCGGTGGCACTCAGCTATTTCGGCGGCGAGGGTATGTCCATTGCTTAGAGACGTGTGAGGAACTGCTAACCGTTGACCAGGCTATGCCGACCCCGGGGCCGATGGGGGCCTAGAAGAGAACCTTGCCTCCAGGGGCTACCGCTCCCTGCTGGTTGACGACGATTACGAGTCTGACGAATACTAGGCGTGCGTGCCGGACCGCACCGTCCTGTAAACCAGTGGTACTTGTGTGTCGGGCGCTGTAGCCCCGAAGCTCTCAATGCTCCACGCCTGCCCTATATTTTACGGGATGTTATACAAGATGGTCGGGAGTTACCATGGTTGGGACGGAGTTAGGACATGGATCCTTGGGTACACAGCGAATTTGATTGATTGATCGAATGCCATGCGGCTATGCCCCATTTGACCGCCAGAAGCAATAGTAGACTGTAAACAGTCCTTCGGGGACGTTCCGCAGGCCCTACCTATCACAGGCCTCGGGCCCACCATTGTTCCGGTGCCCCTGGGCCTGGGGCGCCGAAGCATCCAGGCGATCCCGTGCCCGACGCGCACCGTCGGCCGCAGCGGATCGAGGTGGTGAGCAGAAGCTGGCGCGTAGATCGTCTTGCAGCGCATTAGGATTGCACTATTCCAGCATGCGATGATGGAAGCAGGTCCGGCAGCGCGAAAAGTTAAACAGCCACCAGCCAACGGGGGCGATCGCAGTTCGGCACCCACCCAATCCGGCATGGTATCTGACCGCACACCGCCCGTACGGGTTTCCGCCCAGCGCCGCGGCCCCTGATTGGGGGCTTGTCGGATGCACCATACCGCTAGGCCGCAGCGGGCTAGGCGCATACCCCCATGGAGCAACCCACCCGAACATGATTTTTTTTTTCTCTTTCCTTCCATCTTCCCCTCCATCTCCTCCTTTTTATTCTCCTCCTCCCCCTCCTCCTCCTCTTCTCCTTCTCCTTCTCCTTCTCCTTTTCTTTTGTGTCTCTCCCTTCTTGTTTCATCTTTGTTTTTGTGATACCCCTGGGCTGCCTGTTTGTGTGCAGACAGCTCATTCCGTTGCAGGCCCCTCTGGAATACGAGGACCTGGTGTCAACACCACGACCACACTGTTGAGAAGAGATCTCTCCTGCATCCATCATGGATCAGCAGCGCTTTTTGCAGCAGCTTCAGATCGTTCTGAACCGTGAGTCCGGACCGTTCCACCACTGGTATATTGGCGAAAGATCATCGAGCTAACCAGCCGCTGTAGCCGCCCAGGGTAACGTGAAGGAGGCCACCGGCGTTCTCCAGCGCGAATTCTACAAGTCCCCCGAGTCTCTCGTGTTCCTCATCCAGATTGCCACTGGCCATGATGACTCGAACCTGAGACAACTGGCGGCGGTCGAGAGTCGTACTCTCGTCGTCAAGCACTGGGTCTCCGTCCAGGCCAGCCAGAAGCCTCAGATCCGCGAGCAGCTGCTCCGTGCCGCCGTCGGCGAGGGCTCCTCGCTCGTCCGCCACTCAATCGCTCGCGTCATCTCCGCTATCGCCAAGATTGACCTGAACGATGGCGAGTGGGCCGATCTCCCCAACTTCCTGCTCCAGGCCGCCAACACTGGTAACAAGGACGAGCGTGCCGTCGCCATCTACATCCTCCTGACCATCCTCGAGACCCTCGGTGATGGCTTTGAGGAGAAGTTCGGTGAGCTGTTCCAGCTGTTCAGCAAGACCATCAGCGACCCCGAGAGCGAGGAGGTCCGTATGAACACCCTCATGGCTCTCAGCAAGCTCGCCATGTACCTCGACTCCGAGGAGGATGCCGCCCCCGTCAAGGCTTTCCAGAACCTCCTGCCCGCCATGGTGAACGTTCTCAAGGACGCCATCAACCGCGAGGCTGAGGAGAGCATCATGCAGGCGTTCGAGGTCTTCCAGACCCTCCTGGGCTGTGACCCCGCCCTCATGACCGTCCACCTCAAGGACCTGGTTGTCTTCATGAACGAGATCGCTGCCAACACTGAGGCCGACGAGGACACTCGTACCCAGGCCATCAGCTTCCTCATGCAGTGCGTCCAGTATCGCAAGCTCAAGATCCAGGGTATGCGCATCGGCGAACAGCTGACCCGTAGCGCCCTCCACATCGTCACTGAGCTCGGCGATGACTCCATTGCCGACGACGACATCACCCCCGCTCGCTCTGCCCTTGGTCTGCTGGACATGCTGGCTCAAAGCCTTCCCCCCAGCCAGGTCGTTGTTCCTCTGCTCCAGTCCCTCGGACAGTACTTCAACAACACCAACCCCGACTTCCGTCGTGCCGGTATCATGGCTCTCGGCATGTGCGTCGAGGGTGCCCCCGACTTTATCAGCACCCAGATGAAGGAGATCTTCCCCATGGTTCTCCAGCTTCTCGCCGATCCCGAGCCCAAGGTCCGTCAGGCGTCTCTGCACGCTGTGGCTCGCTTGGCCGATGACCTTGCCGAGGATCTCAGCCAGGAGCACGAGAGACTCATGCCCCTTCTGTTCAAGAACTTGGCCAGTGCCATGCAGGAGTACAAGGGTGAGCAAGATGGCCCGACCATCGACATCATGAAGGCCGGCATCAGTGCCATCGACGCTGTTGTTGACGGTCTTGATGAGAAGGACGTCGCTCCCTACCAGGGCGAGCTTGTCCCCATTCTCCACAAGCTCTTCAAGCACCCCGACTTCCGCATCAAGGGTCTCGCTGCTGGAGCACTCGGCTCCCTGGCCTCCTCTTCCGGCGACTCTTTCCTCTCGTTCTTCGACGAGTCCATGCACCTCCTGCAGGAGTTCGCTGCCGTGAAGGACAGCGAGGAGGAACTCGACCTCCGCGCCAGCGTCACCGACGCCATGGGCGAGATGGCTGCTGCTGCTGGTCCCGAGCGCTACCAGCCTTACGTCGAGCCGCTCATGCGTGCCACCGAGGAGGCTCTTCACCTTGGACACTCCCGTCTCAAGGAGAGCACCTACATCTTCTGGGGTGCCATGTCCAAGGTCTACGCTGAGCACTTCGCTGCCTTCCTCGACGGTGTTGTCAAGGGTCTGTTCGCTTGCATTGAGCAAGATGAGACTGACCTTGACGTCTCCCTCGGCGAGGCTGCCAAGGATCTCATTGGCCAGGAAGTGACCATCGGCGGCCGTAAGGTCCGTGTTGCTGATGCCGACGATGACGATGAGCCCGTTGGTGAGGATGGTGAGATTGAGGACGTCGACGTCGATGAGGATGAGGATGGCTGGGATGACATCACTGCCACCACCCCTCTGTCTCTCGAGAAGGAAATCGCCGTCGAGGTCATTGGTGACCTGGTTACCCACACCAAGTCTGCCTACCTCCCCTACTTCGAGAAGACCATCGAGATGGTTCTCCCTCTGGCTGAGCACCCCTACGAGGGCGTTCGCAAGAGCACCATCAGCACCCTCCACCGCTCCTACGCCATGCTGTACTCTATTGCTGAGGAGACTGGCCAGATGGAGAAGTGGCGCCCTGGTCTGCCCCTGCAGGTCCAGCCCGCCAAGGAGGTCGCGAAGTTCGGAGAGATCCTCATGACTGCTACCGTCAAGATGTGGACTGAGGAAGATGATCGGTACGTATCCACAATCTTTCTTTTTCTGCTTTGCTACACTGCCCATTCCGGGCCATTTACAATGATGAACACCTCGTTTACCCAGCTCACTCCGACACACAAGTTGTGCATGATGTGAACCACGATATACTCACAAAACTCTGAAAAATCTTACACATTGCTTTGTTTCTCGATTGCATTTGGGCTGCAGCAGCTAACTCAGCAACACTAGTGCTACCGTCGCCGACATCAACCGCAACATGGCTGAGAACCTCCGCTACTGCGGTCCCGCTCTCATCGCCAGCGAGACCATGCTCCACAACGTCATTGCCATGATCACCGACATCATCACCAAGAAGCACCCCTGCCAGCTTGAGTTCGGTCCCGAGGAGGAGACCCTCGAGGCTGGTGAGGAGACTTCTGAGTTCGACTGGGTCGTTGTTGACACCGGTCTTGATGTTGTCTCCGGCATGGCTGCCGCTCTTGGCGAGAGCTTTGCTGAGCTGTGGAAGGTGTTTGAGAAGACCATCCTCCGCTACGCTGGCAGCACCGAGGCTCTCGAGCGTGCCACCGCTGTCGGTGTGATTGCCGAGTGCATTAACGGCATGGGTGGTGCTTGCACTCAGTACACTGCTTCTTTCCTGAAGCTGCTTGTCCACCGTCTCAGCGACGAGGACCCCCAGACTCGCTCCAACGCCGCCTACGCTGTCGGCCGCCTCATCGAGCACTCCAATGCTAAGGACCAGATCGCCAAGGAGATCCCCACCATCCTTAGCCGTCTGGAGGGATGCCTTCAGATGAACGTCTCCCGCCTCCAGGACAACGCCACCGGCTGCCTGAGTCGCATGATCCTCAACTACCGCGAGAACGTCCCTATCAAGGAAGTCCTCCCTGTCCTCGTCAGCATCCTTCCCCTCAAGAACGACTACGAGGAGAACGACCCCTTGTACCGCATGATCTGCCAGATGTGTAAGTGACCTAGTTGTCTGGGTTGAGACATCCTTGCTAACAGTTCCACAGACAAGTGGGAAGATGCCACCATCCGTGAGCTCACTCCCCAGTTCCTGCCCGTCTTCCAGGCTGTCCTGTTTGGTGATGAGGAGCAGCTGGATGACGAGCGCCGGGCGGAGCTTATCGAGCTTGTCAAGTATCTCAACCAGATGCAGCCTGGTGTTGCCCCCTGGGCTGACCAGCTGTAAGCTGGCCCTGACGAATGCTTGATGACGAATACTACTTAATGGATAGATGGGTCTCTTAACGAGGGCTATTATGGACGACGTTAGAAGATACCCCTGGGGAGCCAATGAGCGATGACCCAACCTGATAGAATTGCTGGTTATGCTATGAATTATGACGCAAAAGTGGTGTATATATTTGTTCGATCGAATCTGATTCGTTTGTATTGTGAAAGTTTTTCAGTAGTCTCCCGTATTCCTAGCTTTGCCGTTTTATCGGCTATTTTCTTCGCGGGGATTATAATCTTGTTGAGTGTATCCCCGTCCACAAGACTCGGGCAGAAATGCTATCCGCCGGTAGAAAGCCTTTCCGATGGGTATATCAGACCAGCAAGCACCTTCAGGTTACTATTCACTCCAATCCCTCACAAATCAAGGACCCTTTCACCAATGACCTACAATACCAGTGGCTTCCATACAACCGCTGTGCCTCCATCCCGAAATCCCTCCGAGGGAATGAAAAAGACCATGTGAATACCAACCATAGTAATGAAACAAAACTCATTCGTAGCTATAAAAACTCATTCTTTTCCCTTCAGCTTCCTCTTCCCTTTTTATTTTTGTCGTCGAGCATGCAGTCATTTATATATATTTGCATGGTTGGTGGCGGATTATCGACCTTGATGGCGCTAGTATATATCTACTTTTACGTACTTATCTCGACGGAGACAGACCAGAACAGCAACCAGTCCATTGTGGCAAACAGGTGTTTACCTTAAATTGCCATGGATAATGTCTAGAACAGTAGTGGGAAGATATGACTTGGGTGTTTTGGTAACAGATCCATAATATCTACGTCAACCGAGCTGCGAACTCGCATGTCTATATCTCGACAGCGGAGATAATAAGTCAACCTGTCGAAAAGATCGGTCGGGAAACTCAAAGACGACACATCCGCTCTGGAGTCATCAGCTTGAGTGCAAAAGCCCCCCCCACCGGCCTGGCATGGTATGAAATATATCGATGACGCTGAACCCCGAACCCATCCTCGACAAAATATTGTCCTCGGTGGGTGGCTTGTTGGCCGACTCAAGGTATCTACGTCAGGTGTGCCGTCAGTTTATATGCTGTATATCGATGGGGGTGGGTACACTGGTGTATTTGTCGTCCAGACATCTCCCCAGGATACTAATATGTCACCTTGGCTTGATGTTGATGTTGATGTTTCTATCTCACGCACAAAGAATGAGACAGAATTACGGGGGTCAGATATCCAAATTGGGACCTATCCTCGCATTGGAACAAATATTCCACTAGCGCTGTGTCGCCTTGGTATTCCTTGCAACTGGCAGGATGGCGATTGTAACTCTTCGAGTGGAGAAATGGCACCTGGTGGTTTTCGCTCATGCGTTTTCCCTGTCAGGGCAGGATGATTAGTTCCGCAGGAGCCAAGAGATGCGATACATGGATTTTTGTAACCTGGAAAGAGCGGTTGAAACTATGGCCTTCCACAGAGCAATAAGTGTCGGTAGAATGGGAGTGGATGACATTGCTCCTGAAAATCGTCCCGCAGATTGAAGATGGGGTTGACACAGCGTGCTGGGATCTTGAAATGATTCCTAAAGGCCATTTGTGGTAGGATTCAACATGTGGGATAGCCAGTTCCTACGATTTCATGGCTTGAAAACCTGGTTGTAGAAGGCAAACTGAGAAATCACTAATAATCGGATTCCGGTATCGCATTGGAGCATATCCTGAAATAAGGTTCGATTCCAGAAATATCGTTTATACCTGAAGATTCGACAATGATGCTTAACAGATATCACGCCTGTCATCATATTGCCCCTCATTATTGTCCTCGGGTGATGAGATATGGTGGGAACTTGTGAGAACCATGAGGAAGCTTGACCGGGTGGTCTGCTGGATATGTCTATACCCACAGGATTTCTGGAATCATAAGCTCCGACCAGCAGAGATCATGGCTGAAATGGCTGGTCAAACGTACTCTTATAATCGAGGACAGAGGTTTTATAAGTGACTTGTATACTTCTATTCAGCGGTAACTTGCAGAAATGCGCCGGGATTGACTACAAAAAGATCCCAGATTTGGTTAATTGTGTTGAGGAACAATGGGGCAAATGCGGATCTGAACATTGCTGTTCAACAAAAGCTATCTTGGGTACCGAATTCGGTCATTCAGACACTGAAATACAAAGCCAATATGAATATCCTGCGGCGTCTAATCTGAATTCGGATTTATGAGCACATATTCAGAGACTGTCTTTCTGCGGAAAGTACAAGCCACTAAAAGGTCCTAGGGGGTGGAATATTCGCCAGATATTTAGTCGGGGTGGACGTACATTCCATCAAACAATACCAATGGCGAGGTTGTGACTAATGAGCTAGAAGCTTTGTTCATGACTCAATCATGTGTTCTCTTCAGCAAACATATTAAAAAACGACCCGAAATACAACATATGTGCTTGGTTTTGGGCCCTCCAGCTGATCTACTTTTCTGAGTATTTCTCTGATACCTGCGATCTTCCATTTTACGGTTATCGGCCCCAAAACTGAAGGCGAGCGTCTCTCGCTAGCTTCGCGCAGTTTTAAACTGTAGCACAGACGTGTGAGGTTTTCTCTCTCGTTTACAGGGTTTAGCGGAGGATTGAGGATTAAGTGTATGAGATGATCTCGGATAATGCTGTCCGTCTCAGGGGGTGTGGAAATGAGGGATTGAATGCGCATATGGCTCCTCTATATTTCGGGGAGCAGGGAGGATCTGCCATACGAAAGAGCTTGATATCCGCAGCCTCTTGCATATACCTTGGGCCGTGAAGTATTTTTCGGGGGTGACATGGTGTGCCAATGAAATGCTCCGAATATTTCGATGGCACTATCTCGTTGTTTACTTGGCACAGGAAAACCATCCGCAGCATTTGTGGGACAGGGACTCGAGGCATATAACATTTATGATGTTCGTTACCTATCACAACTTCCAGGATATCTGGGTCTTTATTTCAAGTGCTCTGCTGAATGATGCCTACTACATCGGCCTTTCATTAGGGTATGTCGGTTCGGGAAGTCCACACAAGGAGTTTCTTGCACAGAGAAAGGCTGATTTCCCTGCCGTGAAGAAAATTGCGAATCTGGAAGGAAACTATACATCAACCGATCTCGTCAGCGAAGAACCTACAACTGGTCCAATCGCCATGAAATCACATGTATAAAATCTCCTTCCACGAGGTACCAGGCCAGAGATGAATAAATCATGCATATGATGCGATTAGGCAGGAGACTTGCTCACCCGGTCTTGTGTGTATAAGCATGGGGAAACCCTTTCCATCCCTACCGTTTTGCTGTCAGGATTATACGCCCTGGATGATATTTTCTTTTTCCCGCTAGGTATTTAATGGAAAAGTGGAAGTCAGGGTATCAAAAAAAAATACAAAGAAAGAGTTTTATTGGTCTGCTTGTGAGGATGAGTAGAACCCTTGTGACAATTGCAAGATGGTCTTTCGAACTCGGCTACATGCAAAGATGAGCCGGCTCATGGATGCATTTATCGACTTCTTTTCGATAGGACAACATGATCCGACTGCAGCTAAAATGCAGTACACGAGTTTGTGCAATTGTCAGTCAAGGAAGGCTGAGAACGTTCAAGGCGGACCGAAAAATGTTGCTTTGTCGGAAACCGTTTGATAGAATATTGATTGCCCAAATTTCCAATCACCAGGAAATTGACAACTTAGGTATTGAGGATAGATCTCCACTCGTCCGACCCAAGAGGAGGTTGCCCCAATGTCATGTTGACCAACTGTGATACGGAGGAGTTCATCCATTCCGGCTATCCTGTAACAAATGACAACCCGGGATCTAGAGGCTAGGCAGACCTCTTCCATTCGCGACCTTTTAAAGTTACAGTGGTTCTTGAATCAGATCACTACTCTGGCTGGCGCGGCAGATGTCGCAAATGAGAGTTCCCAGGACTTTTAGGGCTTGGGAGGCTTGGTTCTCGAACTGTTTGTTACCTATGGAACTTTTAGGGCGCGGGCAACTCCGCCGTAAGTCGACTAGTTGCGAGAGAATCGCTACCCTTACCATCGTCCGGTGATCGGAAGACAGCGGAAGTCTGTGAGTGATCGCTGGGAGGCATTCTCACATACTGCATAGGCACGGGCGTGACTTGGCCCTGGCGGGGGGTTGGGTTCGTATTGCCGTGGCGATTTCTATGAGACATGGTCCGGGTATATGGGGAGGTTGGGGAAATCACCTCTGCGATAAGAATGGCTTCTTACCAACCCTCTGGGCGTTTTGTAAGGTAATCTTGCTACTAAGAGAGTTAGTACGGGGGGTTGTCTAGATGTACGACGACGTGGATTGGGATCTCCAGCCCTCTTCCAGCGTGTTACGGCGCTTCGCGGTAGCGAATAACCCCTTCTGTGTTCCGCGCCAGCCAACGAAGGGGATTTTGGGACTGTTATCGGACCGATGACAGTGATTTCAGACAGACAGATCCCAGAGATAACTGGTTCGGATTTCCCAGACGGTTTTGCACTCTGTGCCCACCGTGGGTTGCTGGGTGGAGTACAACAATGCCAACAAGATAATCTCTCAGGTCGCAGCCGATATCCGGCGAGACATGACGGATGTAAGCGAACATTTGACTGCTGGGCCGATCTCGCGTTTTTCAAAGGCATCACAAACGGCGCGATTTGACAAGCAATGGTCCGATACCGAAGCCGAACAGGCATGGAGAGATCAGCTTCGGGATCCGAGACAATCGTTAGTACTTACCCGCTCTTCCGATACATATGCCATCGAGGGTCTTTTTGTATTGTTTCCTCAATGAATATCTCGCGACCGTCAGTGAGAGGTCTGTTGGATCCAACATCCAACAGAAGTGACGTGGGATGGATGAGGAGGAAGCAGGAATAAATCGACAGTCAGGCGTTCTAGCGAGAAAACACACGGCCTGCGAGGAATGACCGGAACATCTTCTACTTATACAAGGCCTTCAAGGAAAGCCCACAGACGGCGACAAGACAGACAACCAGTGATGACAGCGATGGGGAGCAAATCAACTGGAGTTTGTATAAATAGTTCCATTGCTGCCTCGTGGGACAAAATGGGAATTGTATCTCGATGAGCTCATTGGTGTACAGTTGCCAGATGAGCGGCTAATTCGCCGAGTCCCGACACAACTCGCTACACCCAACCCGTGGGAGAAAGTAAGCTATCTTCTTGTAGATACTAGCAGCTCTCTTTAGCGTTTGGGAATAAGACCGACATTCAAAGGGACGATTTTGGTGATCCGTACCCGGCATCTAGTAAGATTATCTTGTGCGTGGTTGTCGGGATTGAAATATGTTATGTTATTGGATGGACAAGAGGGAACTAAATGTCTGTTATATTAGCTACGAAGATAGAGGAATCTATTCCAAAGTACATTCAAGGTGCAAAATTAAGTGTTCTCACAGTAACAGGGCACTGTTAAGAGTCGCAATCCACCTACTAATCCAACATGTCCCGATGCCTGTTTTGATGCGGTAGGTTCCGTCTGAACATCCACCGGAAATGCCCGGAAGAACTCCGTCAAAGTTGATAGTTTCGTAACTTTTAAACAGCCAGACTATGGCTCTGCCAAATTCAACCCGTAATGCTAGACCCTTGGTGTTGTTCTCGCCTGGACACCCTTGCGTGATCAAATAGCTACTACCCAGGTGGGCCGGAAAAACACAGCGTGAAATGGGTACATCGAATCTTTGCCCAGCCATTCCCTCGCCTACTGGCCCATTCACCCCCCCTCTCCCACCCACATAACACCCTCTCCCATTCTATCTCTCACTTGCCCCAACTTCCCATCCTAACCTTTCCACCCTCAAAACATTCCACCTCAACTCTGTTTCCATTTTCTCTCACTCCGTCAATCACTCTCCATCGTCCCCTCTCTCGCTCCAGGTACTCACCTCCCCATCTCTCGTTCATCAAACCCCACCCTAATAATCTCGCCAACACAGATCTGCAAAATGTACGACCACTTCCAGCTCGAGATGATGGCCTACGCCGCCAAATACGCGGACGCCAATTCCTTCCGCCCTTGCGCTCGTCCGCCTTTCATCATCAAACCCATCCACCGCACCACCCGATACAAAACCTCCACCTTCCTCGTGAGACTCGAAGGACCCCTGGACACCCCAGCCAAGGTGCAGAAGCTCGCTGGAGCAGTGGCCACCCCTATCGTCAAAGAAGGCGAGGGCGAGACCGGCAAAGCCACCTTCTGCCAGATCACCGGCGCCATGAAACTCGCCATTCAGGCCGCCTTCTCCAGATCCATCTTCGGGCCGGTTTTCATCCATGTGAATCTTGCCCCGAAGTCGCTGTCGGAGGTTAGCTTTGCTCCTAGCTTGGGCAGTGAGGTTGACTCAACTCTTCCGCATAATCGGGCTGTCGATGAGGGACAGGTCTTCTTGCCTGGACAGAAGCAGTATCCTGTGTGGTATTTTCTTTATGGTAACTTGGCTGATCCGGAGACTCTGGCTCGTCTTTTGGGGCTTGATGAGATGCCGGTGTTGAGGAAGGCTACCACTCAGGGTGGTGTTGTTAAGAGCTGGGGCGGCAAGTATGAGGCTTTGGTTGATGGTCCTGCGTCTGCGGTTGTCGATGGATGGGCGTATTTGGTGGAGTCGGAGGATGCCGAGGAGACCTTGAGGTACTATGAGACTGACCATTACGAAGTCGTTCGATGTGAGATTTCGACAATGGCCGACAGTGAGGAGGTTGTCAAGGGACTCGTGTTTCGCTTTGTCGGGGAATGCTGATTGAACTTCCTGGATTGGGTTTTCGAAAGGAGACATACTGGAAATGCTGAGGTTTTTATCTTGTGCTTAGGTAGTTTCTGTGATTAGGTGGACTATATACGGTACCACTTACATCAGATTCCCGTCTACATCAATGCAAATAGGCCCAACATATAAAGTCGGCCTATTTTCTATCTTAAACCTGATGCCAGTCTTGGAGTAGGGGCGGATCTTATATTCCCTCCGGTTTTTGCAAAAAAAAAAAAAAAAAACCCCGGATGTTCCATACCGCCATACTTCGGATAGTGACCTACCTACCCTCTAGATGCCTACCACTGTGTGTAAAAGGATGGCAGCAAAGCCCTGATCACTCTAAATAGACTGAGCTCACCCATTGCATGGTCCCGATCGAAGACCATTCTGTGCGTGCGTGTATCTCCGATTCAGCCCAAAGAGCCCTCACTGATTATTTCAAGAAAATACAGAGACTAAATCATTTCACCCGTTAGAGAGGTCAACAATAAATGGATCCCCACGGCAAGGGATTTGCTGCACAATTACCTCGAGATCCGGGGATATCGTTGTTGCACCTTCTACTTCTAGAAGTATACACCTTCCTCGCAACTGGTAATCACATCCTCCCGCAACTCCAGTACATGCCGCGGATTCTATTCCAGGAATCTGCTACCGGTAATGTGCACCTCTGTCGTGGTCAGACTTAACACCTTCCGCAGAGATTCGACTCGCCTCCGATTACTATGTCACCAATAACGACTACTATGATATTCTGAAACCTCCTGATTCACGATGATGTTTTGGGGCTTAGATGCCCGAACTGACCGGGTTTAGAATCGGACTATCTGGGAATTAACAATCACCAAGGAGGAGAAATCTGGAGCATGGAGTGCACGAAGAAGGTCTCAAACCATTCAATGCATAATTCAGTCATGGAGAACTCAAACGGTACAGGACACCATATTCTCTCGGCTCTCAGACTATCTCGATGTATGCCTATATTGAAACTATAATAACTATCTTATTTATAAGGACTGTATAGGCCACAATCCCACAGTATAATATAACCACCTTTCTCCCATATTGCTGTGTCCACAATACTTTCACTTATTTTGTGGAGCCAACACCAGGAATAGGCAGACAAGGAAAAAAAAAGTACTTCAACTGTATATACTTCGTTGGTGAACATAGGTAGCATGCAGATCACAGATCATCCAACTGGCCAATCTCAGATTCCATTCTTTCCTGAAGCTTGTCCAAATTCTCCTGCGTCGCTTCCTGTCCAGAATCCACCTGGACGGTCAAATACTTCTTGTGGGAGCTGTGCTTCCTGTCCAGCTGCTGCAGCGACTTCTTTGCAGCATTTGAATTGACTTGTAAGTTGATGTTGACAATGCTAGGCTGATCTTTGACCGCCGACCCTCTATCAATTCGGATCCCATGGCCCGTCACATTCCCCGGCGTGACGGATGTTCGACTTCAACAGGACAATCTCCCGATCGGATGCCGATCGCCCTGGAAATGCCATTGGAATTTTCTCCGAGTTTCCTAGAGATACACAGCAAGGAATATTCAATGGCCCCAATGGATACCATCCCACTAAAACCGCAAAACGTTCTGTCCTGAATGACTTCCTTAAAATAATTCCCCATGTTCTTCCTCAAGACGACGCTCTCAACGCAGGGGATAATCTGGCACAACGACCTACACACGGATAATATTTTTGTTGACGAAAATAATCCGACCCAGATAACCGCCATCATTGACTGGCAATCTGTTCCGGTGTACCCGATGTTCCTGACCGCGCATCCTCCATCCCTCGTCGAGTACGACGGCCCGAAACCAGAACGGTTCGTTCAGCCTCGACTCCCTGCCAATATGAAAGAAATGAATACCCGTGACAAGCAGGCTACAAAAGAGCCTTTTCTCGCTCAGACACTCTGGATATACTATGAAACGCAGGTCAATAAAGAAGCCCCGGATTTGCCTCGTGCGTTCAAGTACCGGGAAACTGTGCAATGGGAGATATGTAGTCTGATAGGATCAATCTTCGACGATGGGGAACCATATGTCCAGAAACTGCTGACCGAGCTTGCGAGAGAGGAGGTATGGGAAAAGCTCGTGGGTGAGGATGACCATGGCCGTTCGCGGGTATCATGTCCGTTGGAGTATACGCAAGATGATTTAGAGAAGTATCACGAGGAGTATGTGAAATGGGAGAGGGATGTTGAGAGGAAGGCTCGTGTGTTTGAGGAGGTAGGGGTGTATACGGGCTGGAATGGGGCCGTCTCTCCGGGGGATTACAATGGGAGAGGGTGTGGCCTTTTGAAGATACGCTTCGTGAGTAAGTAGGTTTATGTGATATTGTAATTCGAGTCTAGCATAGCGAGTTGATTGGAATCTGGTTTCTGAAATATATAGGAATAATCATGAGAGTACTGAATGACGAAAAGCTTTGACAGATTCTCACTTACTCGTTAAACCAAACAAAGCTTTCCGTCCCAAGACAAGAACAAGAGCAAGAACATACTATAACCAGCAGTCCTAGACAGCCCACACCTAGCAAACCCAACACACCTGCCCAATTAAACCCGCCGATAGTATCACGGGAATTACGGAAACAATATTATCAAACGAGCCGCTCCGTGGAGCTAATGCCCCGAGACCATGGAGAATACTCCCAAGTAAGATGAGTGAGACGATGTCACCTACCCAATCCAAGATGCCATAACCAACAACGCTCTGCAACCAAAAATCAATAGTCAAGCCCAAGTCCCGCTCCACCCCCTGATTTAGCTCCATAGTCACCAGTCAACCTTCACCAACCCCGATAGTACATTAGCTACTCCAACACCCTCGGCGTTAAGAGCCAGATCAGATACTCCCTAAACCCATCCAGGAAACCATAGAAGAAAACCCACGCCACTAAAAGCCATAACGGGGCAGAAAGTACAATACGTATCATGTACCTAGACAGGAACTAGGAAGCTAGTAAGTACTAACTAGGCCTGCACAATCCGACACCTCTCCCGATCCAATCGGACCCCGGCTATAAATAACACCAGTCATATCGACCTACCTCACAAACTCCACCCCGAGCTTAAAACCTGTCATATAATCAAACCCCACCTGTTTCCCAACCAATACAGTGCCCAGCTAACAAGTAGTATCTACGGAGTACCTGCCTAAGTAAGTCGCTCGGAAATCGGAACGCATCAGACCACCCGGTCAACTACGAACTACCCGCCGTGCCCCCACCCACGGTTCGTCCGACATCACCACTCAACGCTCCTTTCCTACAGACAGTAAGTAACTAGATCTGCCAATCCCCGACCGTGCATAAGTACAACCGTGCCTAAGTACCTGGGTGTCCATGCTGCGGATCACTCGTTCCCGGCCCGGACCCAAACCCGGACTCCGAGCGGAGGATCAGTTCGTCAGGGCTAATGTGGATGTAGTTAGTAGGCAGTAGGTAGTACTGACATAGATGGCACTAAAGCACGCCACTATCACTGTTGCATTGTGGATTGGGGATTGTTTAGCTGGGACTACCTAGGTCTAGGCTTACGTAGCTAGGCCTGGGCAGGTAGCTGGAGCGAGGTACGTACGTTGGGTATGGGATGGTGATCCCGTGGGTGGGCTATTAGCTTGCAGGATTGGGGATGTCGTGGGCGGGAGAAGCCATTGCCGCGGTCTGATATGCTCAGGGGATTTTTTGATGGTGTTTGTTTGCTGGAGTGCTGTGGGGGGGGCTGTACCTAGTACATGGTTTTTTGGGTGGGTTTTGGTTGAAGGGTTTGTGAGTGCGGAAATTGGGTGGGAGGATATGGTGTAAGTTGATGGGATGCTGATGACTGGATTAAGTGGCTCTGTAGAAGATGATGTGGATGAATCGTTGTGATGGAATTGTATAGGAGAAAAGTAAATAGGCTGCTACTAAGAGATTAGAGCAAACAATACTCAACAGAGTCGCCATGCGGCCTCCGGAAGATACATGATAGAATCAGGGGCTAGGTAGTACCAAGGGCAAGCATCCACCGGCCAACGTAGACATCGCAGGCTGATGGTGGTTGTTTAAGAAAAACAGAGCGAGGATTCTCGCGGCTTAGATTGTTCTTGAAGGTAGGGTTATATTGGAAGACTATCATAACCGCCCCCCAGACTCCCTAGCAACAGAGCTCTCGATTCAGAGTACTCTCAACTATTTCTCTCATATAGCGTTACTCTGTAGTATCAAGATTCTACCTGACATCTTTAAACATATCTCAGACAAACTATAGTATACCGCGAACCAGCAACTAATCAGAGAGCCAACATATGTTTTCACTTTTAAAGATCCATTAAAGGATCCCACACTACCTGGTAGATTTCACAATAGAGACATTGCAAAGCTAAGCGATACAATTACTGTCGCTCTTATAGTCTATGTCAGATAAATATTGGTTTGGTTGGTATTAACAGGTGAATGTACAAGTACAGTATCCTATCGGCACACCAAAAATAAAACAAATAGACTGAATGGCTGGTATCCGCAAGAGTATCATCCTCGAAACCTATTAACAACAGTCCAATCGCAAACCTCAACCGCCACATCAACAACCGCACTAATAAGCCGTCCACTTCGAGAACCACTTCTTCAAAAACGCGATCTTCTCACTGCTCGCCACCGAGACCGTCTTCCAGGCATCGCCAACCTCAAAGACAACCGGACTCTGCGCGCTGTTGACCGGCCACTCCTCCAGGCCATCTCCATTGGGGTTTCCGGAGCGGATGAAATTCGCCCAGTAGGAGGACAACTGGTCTGCAATCTTGTAGTCCTCCGCGGTCCAGGGACTATCAGTTGCGTACAGGTTGTTCAAGGCATAGTTGATCTCACTGCCGTGGTAGGCACCCTCGTCCTGGCCCGGGGGCGAGTGAGTCCAGTAGTAGGTGTAGGTCTGGTAGGTTCCGTTGCCGGAGGTGTTACGGGCAGAACCGGCGACGTACTCGTTGGCCCACAACCACGAAGAGATGCGGGTTTGGTCCTGGTAGAAGGCGTTGCTTGCTGCGTCGGCGCTGGAGCTGGAGTTTCCTGCCGGGTAGAGAGACAAGTACTCGTCTGCCAGGCCGACACTGCCGAATACCTGCTTGCTCTGGGCTGTGTAGCTGCTGGCAGTCAGGCCCGGGTTGAGTGTGGCGCCGTTCTCGTCGCGGTTACCACCCGTCAGGACCGGGGCGATGCTGTGGTTTCCGCGCTGCAGCATCTCCTGGTATGTGGCGGGCAGGACATAGCCGTCCAGCACGGGGCGGAAGAGCGGGGGCTCCGAGTATGCGGAACTGTTCTGAAACACGGTGCCCGCGAAGGTGACGTCGTTGAGGTTGCTTCCGGCGAGGAGGAGCTCGACGGGGGCAGCCCGCGCCTCGGCGACACTGCTCAGGTTCAGACTCTTCAGGAAGGCAACCCCTTGCGTCTCGGCCTCGGACAACTGACGGTAGCTCTCCGCAAGACTGCCGACCATCGGGTTTGCGGGATAGATGGCTCCACTCTCCGCGATGACCTGCGTGAAGAGCGAATCAGCAAGCTCGCTGTTCAGGTGGTCGAGCACCGAGGCCGCGCCTGCGGATTGCCCGCCGATCGTGATGCGGGTTGGGTCTCCGCCAAAGGACGCGATGTTCTCGTTGATCCAGTGCAGCGCGGCTTGCTGGTCGACCAGGCCGTAATTGCCCGAGGTGCCGCTGACCGAGTCGGCGCTGATGTCCGGGTGTGCCAGCCAGCCCAGAGCCCCGAGTCGGTAGTTCAGGGTGATGACTACGACTCCCTTGCTCGCGAGCCCGGCCCCGTCGTAAAGAGGGTCGCTGGCGGCGCCGGAGGAGAAGCGGCCGCCGTGGATCCAGATGTACACGGGCAGGTTGCTGCCCGTGGAGGTGGGCACGACGCCGATTTTGTTGCCCGTGGTCTTGTTGGCCACGTCGTTGAGGGTTGCGGTATCGGGCGTCCAGATGTTGAGGTAGAGGCAGTCCTCACTGGTGTTGGAGAGTCCGGGCTGCGGGCAGTCGGGAGCAAAGACCGTCGCATCGCGGATGCCCGTCCAGCTCGCGACGTGCTGCGGGTGGTGCCAGCGCCACTCGCCTGTCGGTGCGGATGCGAACGGGACGGCCTTGAAGTTGTAGACCGAGTTGATGTACTGCGACCGGTTGCCCTGGATGGTGCTGGAAAGGGTGTCGATGTAGACCGTGGGCGAGGCCGCCGATGCGACGGCCGAGCTGGTGCCGGTGCCGGAGATAGGGCTGGCGCTGACGGCCCCGGCTACGGCCGCGCCCAGAAGAAGAAGCCGCAAAGCCATGGAGCCAGCAGGAAGGATGCAGTTGCAATTCTGAGTTTCTGCTTTCTGATGCCGGCAGTCTCTCTATTTATGGCGCATCTGGATGTGATCAGCAGCCGAGGGAACCCAGATCTAGGTACAGGTCTTATCCCCGACTCTCTCTCGCGCGGTTTACCCCACTCGGACTTTACCCCGCCCAAAGTGTAATTCTGAAGCACATCGCGACATGGAATTGCCTCGGGCATCATCGAAGCCAGACTACTGCAGCCCGTCCACGTCTCGCCGCATCCCAAGGCAGGAGAACTGGGACCGAACCCCGGTGACAAACCAATCCTTCACCGGCGTTTCCGCGCCGTCGCATTCAGGCAAACAATAGTGCCGGAGGGAACGATGGCTGAACAAGACATACCTAGGTATGGTGCAGCGGCATATTGTGACATATCCCCGAGATTGTCAAGTTAGTGGTAATCTGCTCTAGATAGGTACTGGCTTTTGAGCCGAAATGCCGGATCAGCCTGGCGGTTTGAATGTACGTACACCCGAATTGCGTACGTCGAGGGGAATGAGGGAAACAAGGGTCCACCGATATCATTTGACGGAAAAGCTGTGCAGATAGAAAAGCAGGGAGGGGCGATGGAGTTGCATCTGCTCCCCCACGGACTCTTGGCGGAGACCCCCCCCCCTCTGTGGCAGAGGCTAGACATGTACCGAACATTTCCCTCGGAATTGAGCCTTAGTGGCAAGACTACTGGCTGTGTATGTAGGTTCTGACACGGAAATACAGACACTCCGACATCCGCCATGCAGGTTACACCCGTCCCGGAATACTGGGCTTGGCACTATATGCGGACGCGTGGAAAGCATCTCTGCACGGCCCAAGACCCTAGGGAAATCCATCTTCGGAGAAAAAGATGGATATCCCGTGATCGGCCATGGGACGCGTCCCTGGACTAAACCAGGCGCTAGCATGCCAGGGACAATTTGCGTGGACGCGTATGTCGGACGGAACACGGAGGCAGAGTTCGGAGAACGGAATTAGAGACGCTATCATCCTGCATCAATTAGGGTTGTCAGCAGGGATCGTCCATTTCGCGAGGGTGCTGGGGTTAGCTTCGGATGTGGTTCCCCGACTGGGTTAGGGGTCGGTGCGGGGCGTTTGGGGGTAACTGTCGATCGTTGCCACACCCTTGGTCAAGGTTCATTATCAATCAAGGCAAGGAGGTCTGGATGCTTGGTGTTGTCGCAAGGCACGGAAGGATCGGCCCGTGGGCATAATAATGGTAAGCAATTGGAGGGGAATGGCCGAAGTCGGATTGGACGATTGGAGGATTCTGCTAAGTGCAGGAGACAAGAGAGAAGGAGAGGAAGAGGCGTCTGCGTCGTCGTCATTTGACATGCAGGTTCAGTGATACGCCTGGTACTTGGAGTGGAACATATCCCGGTATCTCTACCTCGGCATGTTCAAATGCTTAGGGTGTGGTTGCGTGGCGTGAGAGAACGGATTGGACATGGTGGTTTGTTGATGCTCAGATGACATTCCTCAGATTCAAAGCATAAATTACAAAATGAAGGATTGTCTGCATGCAGAAGAGAACAGCCCGATAAGTTGGAGCAGCATGGTCGGTCAGGAAGAAATATTTCCGACGAATATATCCGACAAAAAACCACTCAATTAAAAAGGCGCTCAGACACCAAGATGGCTAGACTGGTGTCAGGTATGTAGTAATGCTTTATTTGTTCTGACAGAGTTTAAATCCCTAAACCTTACTCAAACCCATCTCTTCCATCCACACAACCACAAACAGGCCCACCCTTCCCAAACATAGCCCTCACATCCCTAACCACATCTTCCGGACACTCCCAAGCCGCGAAATGCCCCCCCTTCGTATACTCACTCTCACACACAACCGGCCCCAGAGTCTGATTCCACAGCTTCGGCAACAAAATCAAGTCCTTTGCAAACCGCGCGATCCCCAATGGCACATCCACATACTTCTGCGAGGCTGCAAATGCACTAGGACTGCTGTGCTCCATAGCATAGTAGACACAGCCCGGAGCAGCCGCGCCCGCTGCAGAGAAGTAATGAATGCTCGTCCAGGTCAGGATCTCGTTGTCCGTCCAGGCGTAGTCATCTGTCCAGTCATGTAGCTTTTCGTAGATCCAGGCCAGCAGTCCGACCGGACTGTCGGTTAGACTGTAGCCGATGTTTTGGGGTCGGGTGGAAAGGAGCCGGTAGTAGCCCATTCCTTCTTTGGACATGTTGGCGGCGCGACCTAGGCTTTGTATTTCTGAGTCGCTTAGGGGTGTGGTTTGGACTTTGGCGTGCAATTCGGGGTGGGATTCTGCGGTCCGCTCGGCCGGGACGGCGGAGTTGGTGTGAAGGGCTTTGCAGTGCCGGGGTGCGTATTTCGATGCTATGGTTCGAGCTAGGAGGGAGCCTATGTCTCCCGCTTGAATTACTGGATACAATCAGAAACGTTGATCACGATAATGGGATTTAACTGCTGACCATATTCCTCATACCCCAACGCCAGCATCAACTTATGATAGGCTTCCGCATGCTGCTCGAAGCGAAACGATTTCTGTACCGCCGTGAGTGTGGTAAATAGATATCAGAATGAGAGCTAACCTTTCCACTCGCCGACGAAAACCCAAAATCAATCAAACTCGGCGCGACAACATGGAAAGAAGGGGTTGAATCCCCACAATTCACCAAAAGCGGCAGTGTCTTTGTCACTTCGATGAAGCTACCGGGCCAACCGGGAAGGAAGAGTAGCGGGATGGCTCCAGCAACAGTGCTAAGCTGATGAACGAAATGGATATGGTAGCTACCAAAGCCATCAATCTCGATGTTGGTCGCGTACTGGGGAAATTGGTTTAAGGCTTCTTCGGTTTTGCGCCAGTCGAACCCACGTCCTGCCAGTATGCTGTCAGGCGCTTGATGTCGGATAGAGGCGCGCCTCGCGACCACTGTTCAGCGGGGTCCAGGTCGGACGTTTCGTTGGGTAGATCTGTCAATAAGAGCTTTTGGTGCAGGCGTTGGAGCCGGGCATCTGATATGTGGATTTTGAAGGGGGTGATGGCGGACATAGTCAAAATGGAGGATAGAGGAAATACAGGGAGGGTAGAATGCAGTTTCTTAATTGTCAATAGAAGTGATAGTGGTTAGAGTCCCATTCACATCAGACGATAGTCTGATGGTTTATACAAGATATTTCTCCCCTGAGCCACCTTTTTTTATAGATATGCTTATGAGGTAGGTCCAGTATTGGGCGATTGTCATTGGCTCCAGCGTAAGCTCGGATCTCATGGCCCACTAGGCTGACACTACCCAAATCATCAATTATGACCCATATTGACACTGACGTCCTCCATGGCACATAATATATAGATCCATCTAGATTTACAAGACGTATGATGAAAAGTTCTCCAATACGATCGAGAAAACATACTTTAAAAAAGACGCCGGCTTCATCACCAAACACAAAATTAAATACAACACGACTAATTCCGTATCCGCCGCCTCGCAACCCTAAACGCCACGAAGGAATCCACCTGCGCAGTAAGCTGCGATACCGCATTGGCGAGTAAGTCATATCCACCCGTGCCATGAGATCCCTCGGCTTGTCGCATAGATAGATTCTCCAACATAGCGCACCCAGCCCGAAAATGCACCTCCAGCTGACTATCAAGCCCAAGGAGAAACTCAATAAGGCCAAAGACCACGCTAGCTAACACGGGGAGCTCCACGCTCTGGGGCGATCTATCCAGTCGCCGGTGCAGTGCTTGGATAGCTAAGGCGTATTGTCGGATCGCGAACGAAGTTGCCGATGACGCTGCCCCAGCGGTAGAATGATACCGACTGCTGCTGAGGGAGCCGATCGCCAGGGCGGCGTGATGCAAGGCGGGTTCAGTTAAGGTGGCGCGGAGGACCAGATTTTCCCACACGGGGAGGTCAAAAAAGAGAGAAAATTCTGGGGCGCAGATGATTTGGAAGTATTCCATATGGCCTCGTTCATGGTCTAGGAGGGGTCTGGCGGGGGGGTAGCGAAGGATGCGAAGTGGTGGGGTGGGGGGCACGTCTTGGGAGTCCTCTTGAGATGGGGCCGTTGGTAGTGGGGGTGGTGGTAAGGAAGCAAAGTCGCATTTCAATCCCGCTTCAACGCAATTGGAACATGCTGGTCTCGCCTCGTCGCACTTCTTATGCCGTATTCTGCTGCGGGTGAGCACAAGCACTGAGTGGAATACTGGGTGGGTCCACTTACTTGCATGTCCCGCATCCTGTCTTGACTTTTCGGATGCCTCTGGCCCCGTGGCGGGATTTTCGTGTGTTCATGAGGGGTATCTTGTTTGTTCATCTTATTTTTGTTGATGGGGAGGAATGAGGTCGGGGCATGGATGAGGCATAAGCGCCCGGCCCCTAAGGAGGCTTGGGCGGTGTGGGCTGCTGTGATTGGCTGTAGCGCAAGTTGAGACATACTAAGATTGTGGAGGGATGGATAAAGGCGCATTCTAGTGGAAATTGTATAGTTTCTTCTTTCTACTTCGTATCCAAAGTAGCCCTGCTTTTTGCTCTGTCAGAAAAAAGCAAAGGCCGAAAAATGAATTGCAGTTTGCTGATTACTACGCGGCTAGAGTATAGGCTTCAATAGAAGGATAAAATATATCCTGAATAGTTAACCAGATTCGGACTTGTTGACAAATCATTCAGGTATGTGGTATCCCGCTGATGTTGTGTGTGTTGGGAGACAAACTGATGATCGTGGTCATAGTGGACTCGCTCAAGGCAGCGGAGGTGCAGAACTGGGTGAATCGGGAGATGGGCGCCGAGCTGTCCTCTTTTGAGTTCATCGGGTCGCAGCCGGTGAGGGTCCTGGCGGATAAGATTGCCGCGGGCGGTTCGTTTGTTGCGGTGTCTGGGTGAGGGTGTGGATTTGTGGTTGGCCTCGTTGGTTTGTATGCACTACCACGGACTACATTCGCTGATGTATAGCAAAGTGAGGACAATGCATGGTTATTGGATTTCTCAAGCCTACTACCATCATATGCGATGATACATTGGCATATTGTGTAATTGGCCAAAGGGCACCCTAGATAGGTTCGCCCAATCCCTTCCAGCCCCTGATCATCGTGTCCCAGAGTCCTTTGTCCCGGTCAGGTTCAGGGCCAGGGTCGGGGTCAAGCCCCCAGCCACAACCCCATACATGCATACGGCGGCAGTTCCCTAGGTAACTATCACATGTACATCGATTCAAAGGTTCACTCGATAATTATTACTCGCTGATCGACTTCCATTCTGTCGGGACACTCTTATTGGGCTTTGCTGGGCGCGTAGTCTTACAGCATTTAGCGACGCCAAGCTGACCGCGTTGAAGCGCCTTGCAATCGACGAGTTGGTTTCGCGATCGCCTCATTCGCTGATCTTTGGCATCCCTCGCCAGTCGTTCCGTGACCACATCATTCTTGACAATCACTTTTCTAGATCGCATTCCTTCAGCTCCCTCTTCCGTTTCGAGATTCTCGTCGTATCAAGCTGTTTCTCCACCAGGCTATGTTGTCTTCCCTTCGGCGGTCTCTGCCGCAGCTGGGCCGCAAATGGAAACCGCTGAACTTTTCGAACCTCAACTTTGTTCGGATATCAGAATACCATAAAATCGAAGAAGAGACCCTCCCAGACTATGTTGCTTCCCAGTACTATCCTACTCGAATAGGAGAAGTCATCCAGGAGCGATATCAAGTCGTAGGCAAACTAGGAATTGGATCTACTTCAACCGCCTGGCTAGCACGGGACATGAGGCAAGATCCCCATATAAAGACAACCGCTCGGGCCCGGAATGCCTATGCACTACAACCCACAGTGGTCGTCGTTATGTCATGCTCAAAATCTTCATCCAGGCATCATCAATGGGCGAACAAGTGAATGATGAGCTTAAGATGTACAGACGCATGGAGGAATCCCCCAAAGGCCATCGCGGTCGCGATGCCGTTCGAAAACTGGTTGATACGTTTTACATCGATGGCCCTGAAGACAAGCACCGGTGTCTCGTCCATCTGCCATTATGGGAGAGTGTTCTAACCTTCTTACGCCGTAACCCAGTCGAAAGACTCCCTTCCGCAGTTATTTCCTTCGTTCTTCGGTGCCTGTTTTTAGCATTAGATTATCTGCACACGGAGTGTCGCATAATACATACTGGTTTGTAGTGCCTAGCTCGATTAGCCTTCCCCTACCCTCGTGATCTACTCACTTCTTTTCCATTAGATATAAAGGCTGATAACATCATGCTCGGCATCAACGATGATTCAGTCTTTAGGGATTTCGAAGAAAAGGAGCTTCAGCGCCCTGTTCCGCGGGAGGAAGTAGACAATACCGGGAGGACGGTCTACATGTCCCGGGATCTCAGAAGGCCCCATGATTTGGGTGCTCCCGTCCTATGCGACTTCGGCTCGGCCATGACCGGTGACGAACGTCACTCGGTTTTCGCTCAACCAAACATCTACCGAGCACCGGAGGTCATTCTGGGTGTGCCGTGGACCTACAGTATCGATATATGGAATGTAGGATGCATGGTAAGGCAACCTCACTTACCCCGACGACTATACTGTGCAACGGCTGCTAAATTTAGTGTTATACATAGATTTGGGACATTTACGAAGGGGGTTCGCTGTTTACCGGGCCAAGATCCCGAATTCCAGAAATATCGAAGTCGGGCGCATCTCGCTGAGATGATCAATCTTCTTGGTCCCCCACCGTCAAGTCTCATTGCCCAAGGGGAGTTGAGGGGGAAATTCGTCTCAGAGGAAGGTAATGTAAGAGTTTTTTTTTGCTCCTATGTCTAGGCTGATCCAGTCAATTCTGATATCCAAAATTCGCTAACTATATGCGAACAACTATCTAGGTGATTTCCGCACTGGAAGTTTATTAAAGGATAAAGTTGTCCCAATCGAGGAGCGGGAAACTACTCTCCAAGGACAAGATGAGAGAGAGGCGTTTTTGCGGATGATGCGAAAGATGTTGCAGTGGGGGCCGGAGAAGCGGTGCTCTGCTAGGGAGTTAGCGAAGGACGAGTGGATACATATGCATATGTAGATATGTCTCTAGGGGTGCAAGGTGGGTCTTATTTTGGCATCCATTGTGTCGGGAGCCATTCTATTGCATGTTGTATTAGTATAATATGTCCAGAATTTGGCCAGTTGGGATGATGACAGTAACCCATTTTATGTAGATAATAATACATTTATTAATATGCAACGAGCATCAAGACAGACACAAGATAGAAATGTATCTGACTGCGCGCTAGATACAAGAGAAGAGAATATGTAGAAGTCTAAATGAACCCAATTCACAGGCCCTTCACTTGAATTCTCAATACAACGGCATCTTGTAAGCATCAAAGTCATACTGGAAGGTATCAATCGATGCCTGATCATATTCACAGGTCATCGTGACATTATCCGTCCAGTAGGGTCTCAACGGCCAAGCGCAAATCTGCTGGTTGTCTCCCTTGTACTCACCCTGCAGGATCGTGGCATTCAGTGTGGTAGGGAAGACATTGTTCTCGACCCACTGCGAGATGACCTCGAAGTTGGTCTGCGGGAAGGGTCCGTTGGGCTGCAGATCGTTGGTCGCGCAGTGCGCAGCCCCAGGGACAAGGAAGAGACGGTACCATTGACCCAGAGCGTCGTTGCTTTCGTTGAAGCCCATATTGGGATACATGGTGGTGCGGACGGAGTCGTGGTAGTGGACGGAAGAACCGGTCGGGATCGATGGGTCTTGTTCGCCGTGGAAGTGGATGATCTTGCCGCCGTTTTCGTAGAAAGGGGTGAGTTCCGGGATGGTTGTCTGCAGGGAATCCATGTAGCGCGTCATGCCTTCGATCATCCAGTCCTTGAGCGTGTCATAGGTGACGTTCTCGAGGGTGGAGAGGTTGTCGACATCGCGGAGCTGGAGGAAGCGGCCGATCCATTCTCCTGCGGAGGAGGCAATGTCCTGTTGTGGTGGGAAAGGTGTTAGAGTGGTTTCCAACAAGTTTGCATCTAATGGACAGACTTACCAGTTCGAATTTGCCCGTGGTGGAGTTGTAGGTCGTGGATGCGTCGTCGAAGGCACTGCCGATTTGGTAGGAAATGTAAGCACGACGGCCCTTGGAGTCGTGTAGTCCGTTATAAATCTCCTGTGCTACAGCAACTCCCTCAGCACTCACGGTCCCATTTTGGGCGGGGTTCGACTGCATTTCCTGTCTCTTGCCGAAGCCCAGACCCAGGCTGGAGCTGGTAGATGCGGCGCAGTAGTAGGGTGTGCCGATGATGGAGGCCAGGTTGAACTCCAGTTGACACAGGTCCGATCGGGAGATGACCCCGTCGGTCTTGCCGTCCAAGGGGTCACACGCAACGAGGGTCTCGTTGACAATCTTCTCTAGCTCGCATGATCCCGGGTAATAGTCGAGGGTCTTTTCCACCAGGTCGGAGTAGAGGTGGTTCGCCTGCTGCTGTCCGTACCGGATGGCCGGGGCACCGATGATCAAGCCATCGTACAAGTCGCCGGCCCGCTGGCCTTGGGACCAACCCTCGCGACCTCCCTCGGAGCATCCCTGGTAGTAGGTGTAGAGCTTGGTGCTATCGGCCATGTCGTAGAAGTTGCGGGTGAACTCTTTGCCAATCTGGGTCATCTCCTTGATAGCCTGGTAGCCGAACATGTAGACGATAGCCCAGTTGATGGTGCCGTTGCCCAGCAGAAAGACATCATCGAAATCAGTATCGAAGGACCCGAAGCCACCATCCGTGAACCCGGAAGCAGCGCCATACATAACACCTCCAGGGGCGGACATGCTCCCAGACTGGATGGCATAGGCACCACCTCCGGTGGCAAGGAAGCGGTCTTTGAAGGCATCGGGACCGGGCAGGTAGTATCCCACGATAACGGAGATACCGGACTCCGCATGCTCGTAGGAGAAGGTGACGTTGCAGTAGTTGATGGTTGCATCGGGGAAGAAATTATCATCAGTGTTCGTTTCGTTGTAGACGGCGTTGGCGGTCACCGAGGACTTGTCGAAGGAGACTCCTAGGATGAAGTCGTCGTCGGGTAGTGAGGAGGCAACGCGGGAGGTGGTGCAGTATTCGGCAAGAGAGGCGGCATAGGCAGCGCCGCTTCCTGTGAGGAGAAATCCAAAGGGACGCATCTTGGGCACAACTTCAGTCTCAGACAGACGGATTGTCACTGGGATGAGTACAGCAGCAAGTCCATGCCTGGAGCAGCAGCTTTATATAGGAATGGAACAAGAGAATGGTCTGCAATCAGACCCTTGGTTGAAAGACACCTTCGAAGAATAATAGCGCGCAAGCAAAGAGATTCTGAAACGCAAAGCCAAGATATTTTGATGGTGGTGACGACGTCGTCAATGGCAAGGTGGATCGGAATATCCCATATTAGGGTTAACGGCAAGATTGGTGGGCGGGATCGGCACTTCGTCCCACATTGAGAACCACAGTTGTCAGTACACCCCCGACCACCGATGTTCTCAAACTTTACTGTCGGGATGGCGGGTCGAGTTCCCAGCATGGTAAGCACATTTCATCCGGCCAGGCTGCGGGCCACCATCGCCCTCTCTTAGGCCAAAGACCATGCCCATCGCCGGGGGGGCTTGATTGATCCCAGTATGAGATTATACGAAATTTAGGATGTGTCCAAACAGCATACGTAGATATTGGGGATTAGAAATTAGCCATCATCTATACGGGGTATAATGTAGAAAAAACCTGACAGGATACCGAACTACCCGACAAACAATCATGAAGCGATATGCAGGGGTGGGACAAATCCAACTACCGCATGAGACCTTATCCATCTCCGTGCTTGACCGGCTGCAGGTACGGCCTACTTCCTCCGTCCATGGATTTCCCATGATACTCCAGAGGGAGGATATCTGGAAGGATTCCTGGTCAGTTACTGCAGATTTGCACGTTCGGATTTTTCTTGGTTGGACAGATAGATTTTTCTTTCTATCTCTGCAGTCTAACGACCCTATGGGAAATGTTAACCTCAGCCCTCTACTCAAAGACTCTTCGTACGAGGTCAACCCACTCATCCTCCCGTCGGGGGTCCATAATGTATATAAGCCACCAATGGCGGTCCGTTCCGGCATTGAAATGCTTCGTTATTACTGCTATCAATCTGCAGCCATTGACTGATCGCCTTGTGGACCCTTTCTATACGCGTATTCGATATCTCATATGAAGGCACAGTACTTCAGCGTTAGACCATGTCATAATCCAGTAGGTAAGAGCCATCGTGGTTCCGCATATCCCCCGTTGTGCGTAGCCCGGTTCGGGAAAGTTCTACTTAGCGCAAACGGTCCGTCAACCGGGTATAGTCGGACCCAATTCAAATTTGCAGACCTCGATCATGCAAGCCTGCAGAGCCAGGAAGTAATCCCTGTCGTGAGGAACTCGGTTCGAGGGGAACAGCGAGGACGAGGACTGGCTTGCGTTGGGGAGCGACAACTACGCGTCCCCGGAATTGTGTGGGTCGGGGATAAGGATGCATTCTTGGCACTGGGCTTCGCTGAGAATTATGGACCTGTAAGCGACAGGGTCATAAATTAGCTCGAACCGAAGCTGCTTGCGTTTGAATGGACACATTTTTTATGCAGGTTGCTGACACTGAGGAAATTGGGTCGAATCGGAGGATCTTTCTTGGTCCGATTACCGACACACGCACTTGGAGGTGACGACGCGACGGTCCTATCCAAGTAGTGTCTCCTGATACAAGGCTCGATTCTGCATGAGTTTAGGAACTTTGAGGGGTGGGGCTTTCTATCTATCTGTGTTAGGGATCTTAATGGTCTTACGCGGCCTCTGGCATTAGCTGAGGGGAGACGAGATTGGGAGATAGGATGGTGACGCACATGAAGAAAGTCTTCATGCCTGAGCGAGCCTCAGAAGTTCTGGGTATATATAACCTTAGAATGCGTCAGTTTTCAACGTGGAGAAGCAAGTCAATCATTTGCCATCTTTCCCACTCAACCGTTCCCCGAGGATGCATCCCCGTTCAGTTTTATCCTTGCTGTCGCTCAGCCCGGCGCTGGCAGCCGCCTCCGCCCCAATTGTCGAAACCACCTACGGCAAGGTCCTAGGCACCCCGTCCGAATACCGTGCCGATGTGAACGTGTTCAAGGGAATGCCTTTCGCGGCCGCCCCAACTGGCTCGGAGCGCTTCACGCCTCCCGAGAAGCCCGCTTCGTGGACGGGTGTTCGTAACGCGACCGATTTCGGCCCCCAATGTGTCCAGATCAGCTCCACTGCGAGTATCTTCACTACCGGATCGTCAGTCATGAGCGAAGACTGTCTCTCTATCAACGTCTGGGCCCCGGCCAACGCTACTTCCGACTCCAAACTGCCCGTGTATTTCTGGATCTATGGGGGTCGTTACTTCGAGGGATCGGGTGACGTGCTCACCTATGATGGTTCGAGCATGGCTACTAAGGACATCATTGTTGTGACATTCAACTATAGACTCGGTGTCTTGGGGTACTTTGCTCATCCGGTCCTCTCGGCTGAGTCTGCACACAACAGCTCGGGTAACTATGGCATGCTCGACATGGTTGCAGCTCTGGAGTGGACGCATGAGAATATCGGTGCCTTTGGAGGTAACCCGGACCATATCACCGTGGGTGGCCAGTCTGCAGGCTCCTGTGGTGCGCTAGATATGATGCTAAGTCCTCTTGCCGAGGACCTTGGTGTTGTGGGCGTCATCGCGGAGACGGGTGCTCGAGGCACCCACGACCCTTCTATGGCTAGCTCGTCGACTAGCTACCGCCAGAAGGAATTTGCTGAGGAGTATGGAGTGGGGATCCTGGCTGAGATGGGCTTGAGCACCATTGAGGAGCTCCGGGAAACCGATTATGAAACTCTGGTCAACTACTTCTCCCTCAGCACTGACTTTTATGACTACACCCCCTTGGCCAACATCAGCGCCTTCATGGAGCCGCCTGCATGGCGCCCCGTGCTGGATGGCTATGCGATGCCGTACAGTTATGCAGAAACCCTCAGTCGGATGGCACACGCGGATGTTCCGGTGTTGACGGGCAATAACGCTGATGAGTCCGGTGCTCAGACCACCCAAGACTATACCGTGTCCACTTATTACTCAACGTTCGCTGAGATGTATGGAAATATGTCGACGGAATTTTTCGACTTGTTCCCAGTTTCAAATACCTCAGAAGCCACTGACGAGGTCAATGCTATGTACCGTGGCCTGAGCCGCGTGGGCACCTGGACCTGGGCGTTGGATTGGTATGCCGGTGGCGCCACGAGCGATGTCTATACTTACTACTGGACCCATGCGCCCCCTATCGGAGGCCAGGGCGCGTACCATGGATCGGAGCTTTATTATGCGTTCGGAGTGATCCCGTATGTGGATGAGACTGCCGGATGGACTGCCGAGGATTATGAAGTCCAGGAGCAGATGTCCAACTACTGGGCCAATTTCATCAAGACGGGCAACCCCAATGGAGGCAACCTCACTCATTGGCCCGCAAGTTCAGAGGACAGGACCACCATGTGGTTGGGAGACTCCTGGGGAGCGAGCTTTATCACCGAGTCGGAGAAGCGCGTGCAGTTCATCCTGGACTACTACAAGACTTTGCCTGCTTGGTAGATGTCCGATAAAGCAGCGGCGTTATGAGGGTATTTCGTTCGCTGCGGCAGTCTGTCACTAGATAGATGGGGTAATCTCAGAGCGAGCTATGCGATTTGAGCATATTGTATAACGAAGGGCGACTATTTGTAGATGATCGCTTTTGTTCTTCGGGGATTGTAGATTAATAGGAGAACGTTTTGTTGGCAGTGGCCTGTTTCTTGGGTTTGTATCATGTAGAAGTTGATGATCTCTATAGTTATGTTTTTCGGGCCGATTGCTTTTCTGACTAGAATTCTTAATCGGCACTACAAAATAAAAATGCCGTTTTATTCTGGAGTATTTATCCGGGAAGACCTGTTTTGGGATGTCAGAAAAAGCATGGGATGGTAAACCTGAATGCTCACTTCGGGATGCGAGCCATCACGCGCAGCGTCTGGATTTTCATGTTAACTTTAAAATATAGATTGACCGGATTTATTATGCTTATGAAAACCTTGTTCAAAAATTTGGCTGGGAATGGACGCATAGCTTCCTTGATATATAACCATGAAGTCCGGTTGGGTAAAGCCTAAATTGGGCCGGTACCTAATCCCTGTCCGGGAACTGCAGTCCTTAATAATTTATAAACTCTGGGGGCTTCTCAATGGCAATTTCGACAGCTCTTGATAATGTTAGTCATGAGTGCTCGGATCGCTAACAATAAATTGCCTGATTGGCTGCCATCAGCCACGAAAGGTGTCTTTGCCAGCCACTCAATAGCCTATTTCCAAGGAAATTGTCATGGCACAGAATATAAAATCACGCTGTTTCCTGTGATTCATGAAGTTTCCTTAAGAGTATTTCTGAGTTGATCTCGTCATGCCTTCTTCAACCGTTGATCTCGTCATGCCTTCTTCAACCGTTGATCTTTCATCGTCCGACCTCTTTAGGCATCATTATGAAGCCGATCCGCGGGATGAACACCTGGAACGCTCATACCACCGGGCGAGAGCTATCGGGCGACACTGGAGTAGGTCTCCAATTGGCACTATTGTCAATTCTAACGGTATTCAGGATTGACATTGGATGATATAGTCAATCTCACGCCGAAATTTTGGCGTATCTTCACCGATGGAATCATTCTGCGGGACACAGTGGCACATATTATATTTACCATGCAGTGCAATCTCGTTGCAGGAACGATAGCTCCATTTGTGCTAAAACGCCCGGATCTTGAGCCGTTGATGAAGCAACTTCTGCACTTCGACGTCGTGTATGCTTCTACTCGGTAATCCGTAAAGCACTACTGATCAATTCCCCATAGTAGCAGCTATATGCTGAATGAGGTCGGACATGGATGTGATGCCAGAAACATTGAAACAACCGCAACCTGGCAGTCGGATGGAGGTTTCATCTTGAATACTCCTAGCCCGAGCGCCAGAAAGTAAGACACCACTTCTACCCCGAAAGGGTAACATACTAATTGGCAGGTTTATGCCACCCGCGATTCCAGTTGCTGGAATACCACGCGTTGCGGTTGTTTTTGCACAGCTTCGAGTTAAAGAAGAGGACCGAGGTATCCGCCCATTCGTGGTCCCACTCCACGATGGGCGTAAGATGTATCAAGGAGTGAAAACATGGTTAGTGACAATGCAGACACTAGATTATGGATACTGACATTGTCAGGCGTCTTCCTAAAATTTCATCCGGACAAGTGCTTCACCACGACCTGACATCTTTCAACCATGTTCATCTTCCGTCAACCGCCCTTCTAGGGGACCTTGAACCACCCGCCAATATGCGTGACCAGTATTTGAGGTCGATCAGTCGTCTGGTTGTTGGAGCATTGGCGATGAGTATGTGGGTGGTTCCGTTTTTGAAATGCGCTGTGTATGTTGTAGGGAAGTATAGCCAGCAACGCACGGTCCAGCAAGGGTTACATGGGGAAAGAGTCCCAATTATTACATTCAGGACTCAACAGCTTCCGATAGCACACGCGTTGGCTGAAGCTGCCGTGTTGGAACCGTTTGCGGATTGGATTGCTACACAACACACTAGTCCTTCAACCAGCCCCGCAGTCAAACATGGGTTCAGTGTTATTCTGAAGGTCGTCTTGCTTCAAAATGGACGGGGAAGCTTGAACGAGTTGATTGAAAGAAGCGGAGCTCAAGGCATGCTCCCAGATAACAAACTGATTGAATTGGAGGTATGCTCTTTTTACCGTAGATCGGGTCTTGGATGTATCACTGAGGAGTAAATCTAGACACTGACTCGAATGGTTGGTATCGCGGAAGGGGAGGTACTTGTTCTTTCTATCCGTCAGTATAACCTAGCTCATGGTTCAGGCCTTTTATTGACCTCTCATAGGATTTGCTACTGAGCTCCTTCTCGGTCGATACAGCATCCCCAAAGCTCAAGACCCCAGCTCACTTCTGGCACAGCACGAAGCAGGGTTATTTGGCGAATTGAGGCAACTTCAGCAGAGCATCAAAGATCACCGGGGCCAAGAGTACAATCAGTATATCCTTCCCCAGTGCCGTTCCATTATCCTGGCCATTGGTCAGCGGATGGCGTATGAGGCGGCCGTCGACCGGGGAGTCGATCGCGATCTTTTGGCGCTGTACGAGGCAGGGGCACTAAAGAGCGACTCGAGCTGGTATGTCGAGCAGCTGGGACTTAGCCGCGCAGCTCAGTTTGACAAGGAGCGCCAAGCATGCGATGCTATCATGTCGCAGGTAGACAGACATCTGGATAGTCTGGATATTGAGCCATACTGCACTGCACCGATGCTGTCATCTTCCAGATGGGAGAGGTTCGTCGACGCGGCTCCATTGTACACTGGTGATGCAGACTTCAATGAACATCGGGATTCTAAACTCTAGAACCATTTCAAAGAGAAAATCATGAGAATTCAATCAATAGTGTGGTGTCATGAGGGAGAAAGCGGCGAGACTGGAAGCAGTAGATAACGTGTTTGGCCTGTTTGCACCGACCCTGAGACTAGCCCGATCTGGCGTAGCCAGGCCTCGCTGCCTGACAGGATCTGTCCACTACCTATATTGGGCCTAGTGGCACGGGATAGCTGGCCGATGACGTTGATGGCGCCCGTTGGCCGTCAGGGTCTCCTCTCAATTCTCCCAACTCGGCTCTCTGTTCCTAAGTCCGTCCTCTCCTTTCCCCTTGGTACTCTGTTCTGCTTCAAATAGACCACGGCAATCTACCGTCCGCCCTTCACAATGGCCGCCTCTTCTGTGTCCTCCCCCATCAACTTCACCCTTCCCTCCTCCAGCTCGGGCTCCTCCGTCAAGGGCCCGATAAAGACCGTTTCCAAGCCCTGTTTCGGCTGTGATTGTGGAGATGAGGCGTGCGATTGCTGTATTTGCACCGTGATGTGGTATGTTGAATTGTCTGGGTTGAGGTTGCTTGTCACTAACTTCTGGTGGATCATTAGAATTTGCTTCATCCTCACCTTATGAGGTCGAGGTAGTCACACGACCTCTCTATCTTCCCTGAGCTCACGATTTGATATAAACCCATTTGTTGTCTGGTGAAGCGGGTGGGTGGACGATTTTGCGATTGAATAATGAGTGACGAAATGCTTCTTTTGCGCCGTCGAGCATGATATCCAGTTGCTTGTATCCCGAGCTCTTGATCTACACAGGATAAATACGCTTTTGTTCAATTTTGATCACTTGCATTTCCTATTGGACATTATGTGACAGTCTCAGATTATTATTTTGAGTAGACGCTATTTCAAGTTGAGAATTGCGGGCCGCCTAGCTCATTTCCAGGCCGAAACATTCTTCTGGACGAACTCCGCCCAGGTGGTAGGCTTAGAGTCCACAAGCTCCAGACTATGCTCCAGTGGCTCTCCCAGGTAGTAGCCCGGCTCTTCCACGAACAGTTGGTTCTCGAGGTACTCCTCGGCAATAGCGGGGGGCAGTGAGGCCTTGTACTGCTCTGGAGAAACCTGGATGAAGACGGCCTTCTTGCCCGACACCTCAGAGAAGGTGTTCACAATTTCCTCGGGGGTGTAATATTTCTCAGCGGCCAGTATCTGCTTATTCTTCAATTGATCCGCGTGTTTAATAGCGGCCTTCACGAAGAGGCCTGAAATCGATAGGTTAGCTTCTGGGGTGGTGCAAAAGATGGACAGCTTACCGGTATCCTTGGCAGCATCGAAAAGTGGGAACTTGGCTTCCTTGCCGACGGGATAGAAGAGCTGATATGTCCCGTCTTCGGCGCGATTGAGCATCTGGGTGAAGTTGCTCATGTAGTAGCCGGGAAGCACAAAGCTGCATCCAACTCCCGAAGCACGGATGTACTTCTCAACATTGGCTTTGCTGTCGAAGTGCGGGACATGGGTGAGACGCCCCTTGCTCTCGTTCTTCACGTGGTGGAGGGAAGAGAAAATGAGGTGTGAAACACCAACAGCCTTGGAGACATCCGCAACATTTTTACCCTGGGCGTATTCTACATCTGCGTTCATCGTTTCCCAGTAGTTGGTGACCAGGAACACGGTGTGAGCGCCCTTCAGGGCTGTGGTCAGGGAGTCGACAGAGCCCAAGTCGGCCTAGATTTAGTCCCGTGTCAATGGTCGCATGAGAAAAACAGTCGTGTCAAATCTTACTGTGACAACTTCGACACCTCGCTTCGCCAACTCCTGCGCGGACTTCTTGGTGGTGTCGCGGGTGATACCGCGGATCTTGAATTCCTTTGATAGCTGGGGGTCGGCGAGGATAGCATCGATGACGGAACCACCCTGGTTGCCAGTGGCTCCGAATACGGTGACCAACTTGGACATCGTGGTATGTGCTGATAGGACGTTTGAACTCGAGACGTGATGAACAATGGTGCTGCGAAATTGTGTGCCTGATGCAATGGAGTGATCTCATAGAGGTTATATAATGGCATCCCTCGGGTCCAAACTTTATGTGCTCGGGTTCGATAACCAACCAACTACTACCATTGATCCCAAATCAACAATCGCGGTGTCAGACCATGGACCGATTGACGCCGCTTCGTGAGGGGTCTCGAACAAATTGTCAGGTTGGGATATTAACGTCGCAATGCAATGAGCTTCTTCGTAAACCGCATACATCTAGTCAATCGCAGGTGTCCGCCAATGCGAAATCGTTGCCCGAATGGCGGAGAATCCTTCACTTCTTAGCAATTTGATTGGACTAGGTGGGGACGAAGGATTAGTACTCGGTCTTAGAATGACGCCCGAAACCCGAGCTCTTGGCAACCGAGCATGAAAGGGTTAGTGGTTGATGACGTAGCAGCTGCGTCGATGACCACAACTATGATCGCGTAGGTGTGTTCCAGGCCACTGTTTAACGGTATCTATTGGAAGAGGTACAATTTAAGGTGCATACCGGTTTGTTGGCATGTGCTCCCTCACACTCTACCCCTATCCTGCACTAAGCCAGTGGAATTATTTTCTTGCTACAAACCCACGTTCATCAACACATCTCTGAAAATGTCCAGGGACGTGGTTTCAGCAGTGAGTGAGTCCATAGGCAAGTTCTCCAAGTCTGGAAGAGCATTTGGCGTGAATGGATCCGGAATATTGGATTCAAAAGGGAGGGCCAGTCCCGATAGACACAGCTGATGATCTCGAATCGCAACGGCCCGCTTCATGAGTCGCTCCAGCGGCCGCATGACCAATCCTCTTTTGTGATGCGCTGGCTCATTCCATTGTTCGTATACTCTGTTTACAACCGTCCAGGCACGGTCAGACAAGGCGGAGTTTGGACGCACGCAGAGTTCCGAGAGAAGAAAGGCAAACGATTGCCACTGCACATATCCCTGGAATAGCCAGGCCCATTGAGACGTGCTTTCATGGGTCTCAAGCAGGTAGGTGAATTCGAGGACCTCAATAGCCGTCAATATAAGAAGCTCGCACCGGTCTGGCCATAGGTTTGGATTAAACCCTTCGGTGGTCATGAATGAGAAATGAGCAACCAGCCACATCTGGGAAAGTGCAATTCGTGCAATTGTCGCAGCCACCCAGTGTACCGGGACGCTGAGGTCGGAGAACTGCAGATACCTTTCGTCAAGGACGTGCCTAGCTTCTTCTATGGCAAGATTGCGGTTCTTGAACAACTCGTTATGGGGATCATCCCCCACCCCAGTCATTTGGATCAAATTGCGACGGGTTATCAGGATCTCACAGCGGACCAAAGTCAGTGTCATTTCCGTAAAGCCTGTTTGCTCTTGGGGGGGCTCCATAGAATCAGGTTGCAAGTCATCATCGTTGAGATTCAGCGGCAGTCGGGTGTCGTAGTCACCTTCCCGGATCTGGGGGCTTGTGGCTTGAATTTCCGATGCTTGAACATCCAACAGGTAAATATACCACCAAAGTCGCCGACGCATTTCGGTTTCAAATGGACTCAACCCAAAATGGCTTCCGTCACGATGCAGCCCCTGGCCTAGGCCAAGCCTAGTGACCACGGCGATCATGGTCCATACAAATTGAGCATCCTTTGGATCACATGCGCAGGCCAAGAAGAGAACGGCTGCTTGTAATACAGCGAGCTTGCGGGTGTGGAGAAATCCTGCTCGCGCAAGGGCCTGCTCAACCGCAAAGCGATATCGGTCAACCAAGGTGGCACGATCTTCCCCTAACTGGGAGAGGCATTGTTCTGTTGTCATGCTCGAGACTGCGGCAAAGTAGATTGAAAATGCTTGGGCTTCAGTACTCTTGGCTAGCCCATCAGGATTAGTAGATGCTGTTTGAATAATCCTCCGTAACGCGGGCCTATGGATTATCATCATGATAGGTGCTATGTTTTCCTCGAAGACCTCCAGAAGTAGATAGCTGGTGGTCGGTGATGGGTGGTAACTGCAAAGTGAATACACCAAGGAATGATAGCCAAACAAAAATGAGCTATGGGCTTCAGCGTATGCTGCAGTTGGGGGCAATGGGGCGTCTTCGTCAGACGATAAAGCTGGCAACGAAGGCGAATCAAATAGCAGTCGGAGTTCCTCGATCTTATAAACCGTCATTCCAAGGTCAATTCTCTCATCCGTATGTAGTCCAGTTCAATATTGCAAGGGCCGGAGAATTAGTTACCTGACTTCCCATATCCGCCAGAACCTGATGGTTCACGTACCGGCTGCTCCCACTGCCCGGGTCGATAACCAACCGTCCAAATTGCTGACCGAGACTGCTGTCCAAGGTGCCAGAGGTCGCTTTTGACGAGCGCTGCCCTTTGTGGATCTCCGTGGTCGACTCTTCAGAGCTCCGTTGTACATACGGCACACGAGTTCCCAGAGGATCCGACCGCACAGAGCGGTTCCCTGGGCTTTTCTGACTGTCCGGTTCTCCATGGGGATCGGCAACACCGACTCCAGCAGCACTCAGCGCGCCGAGGTCTTCAATCTTGCGCTCCAAGAAGGCCAACCGCGACATCAACTCGGACTTGTTGGATCGTCTTGGCCTTGTCTGTGGCTGGCGCCCAGGCGGGGGGAACGTGCACTTCACCCCCAGCCTGACACAGTTATCGCATGGATGAAGCTTGTTACATCGGACCTTTCTCCGATGGCAGTCATGACAACTCCGGAGGGCCAGAGTCGGGCCTTCTTGGGAGAGGGGGTCGGGCTTGGCGGGGTCGGGTTCATGGGCCATGGTGAGATGGAGAAGAGAAAGTCCCGGCATTGATTCCGCCCCTCGCAGCCACTGATGGATGTGGGGGACTCGCCCCGCCCGATTATTCAGCCGGTCCCGCTCCGCGCCAATAATGATTGATTGTGTTTTAATCTTCTCTAAAACCAATGCACTCCTTCCTTATCCATCTCCCCACGCATGGTCAAATCCTGCAAGCAATCCACGATCTTCTTCCCAATTTGCTCTCCATATTCGGCTCCAATCTTAGGCAGAGGCTGTCGTGGATAAACATCCTTGCTTACATCGTGCCGCAGCCAGAGTATCCTGCTTTTCCCTGCGCAGGCTTGTCGTAGCTGTTCAAAGTGCGCATCGTTATATCCACCTCCCATAACCACTGCGGCGGCCTTTTTCCCGTACTCCTGGGTTCCGAGATTCGCACTGTGCAGGACCGGAGGCGCGTGTCCCTGCAACAAAGACGGAATATCCCGCACCCCTGCCTCCACAGACTGAACGACATGAATCGCTTGGATACAATTAGCACTTACAGTGACTAGTTAAACAATGGTTTCGGAGTCAACAACTCACTCTCGTAGACTGGTTGGATGCCTTTCTTTACCCCAAGGGCAATCTGCGGAGACTTGCCGCACACTATGATGGGGACAGACGTCATGATGCCTTTCATCGAAGGAGACATTTGCGAAACAATCTGCGGCGGATGATCGCAAGTGATGAAAAAAGACGAGGAATTTTCCCCGCATTAAAGCCCGGTCGGCCCCTTCGCTGCCGCCAATCTTACTAGGGGATCGGCGTTCGGCATTGGCCCGACCCATGGAACATGGAACTACATTCTTTTTCGTGACCATCAAACACCGTGCTGCTGAGGGCACGAAGGATTATCTGTGTGGCAGTCAATGATCATTGCAGGTCTCCAGAGAATATTCCAATCGTGGGACCTCCCCGGGCCGGCTGGGCTCATAATAAACGGTCCATCTCGCTCTTGCTTATGTGTCGAGGTGCTCCGAGCATTGGGACGTGTTCAAAACGAGACTGGCTCAACATTTCAGTGCAACAGGACCAGACAGAGAATGGCCAAAATCTCCGCTCCTTCGTGGCCAAAGGTGGTTCTATGTATCGGAGAAATTATTCTGGACCGCGGTAAGGTACCCCAGACTAGCGCGACATGGACTGTGTGCACCAATACCTCTATCTTAAGTAGGATGCACGCCCAGCCACAATGGACTGTCTTTTGGCCGGTTGACTTCGTGAAAGTGATAAGGTGAGAAGAAAGAGTGGTATTCATTAAACCATACTCTAAGTTTTTTTTTTTTTTTTTTCTCTCTTTTGCCATACGGAAGGGAGCTCATTTTTTTCAATATTAAGGTGTCCAATTAACTTGGTACAGCACTTGTACATGAATTTCTGAACTGTTCAGCGGTTTGATTGTTGTTGTAATTGACGATGGCGATATATATACTACCTTGTCCATCATACATCATTTGGGGATATATATTTTTGTCATAAAGGCGCTTATCGCCGAGTTGAGCAAAACAGACTTACTGCACTTTTCGAATGCCCCTTAATATGTCACCAGCTGGGATACTTTGATGACTCAGACATGTGTGTTCCCACGCCGTTGAAAGGACGAAGGGGATTCGGCCCAGCCAGTCGGCCTTGCACGGTGGGGCGTCCGGAGTTCCGCTGAGTCAGCGCGCGAAAGCAGGCGGCAGTTTTAGCCCCGAAGCTTAACTAACTAACTAACTAAATGCGGGGGTTTGTCAGCGGATCGGAGGGTTTTCGCCTGCTGCCCAGCATCCGGCCTCTCCCACGGCTGCCTTCTCCTCGTCCCTGAGCAACACCACCTTACTATCTCCGGTACAGTGCTATATAAGCTCGCGACTGAGCCTAATCCCCTATGTATCACTCCCCGACTTCCGTCGAGAGGTCGGAGGATGACTCCCAGAAGGCCGCCAGGAAGCGTATCGCAAGAGCCTGCGACTCGTGTTACAAGCGGAAGGTTAGTTTCGTCACCTGCCACTCTTTCACTCTTTTGCTTCTCTGACGGGACCCATAGATCAAATGTGATGGCGCGCTCCCTCAGTGTAACTGGTGCAGTCATCACAACATCCCCTGCTTATTTGAACGGGCCATCACTCGGAAGCGCAAGGCAAAACATGACGCAAGGGGGTATGGAGTAGAGCCCCACCCGCTTCCATTGACATGTCTGACCCGTTCGACCCCAGGAGCCGAGCCACTCCGGGGCTGGCTGAACGTATCGAGCGCATAGAGAAGTTCCTGACCGACAATCTCTTGAAAGAGCCGAGTGAGTGCATCGACTGGACACGGAATTTCTCATTTGCTTACTGTCTATAGCACCAACGGCAACGCCCTCGAGTGAAGATCGCGAAGAGCCACATCCTATCAACCATCTTCTAGACTTGCCAAGGGCTCCCCCCTCCATCGGTCAAACATCCGGCTCGTCTTCCGTCCCGCTCCATTTCGCAGGCCGGGAGCTGGGCTCCTTCAGCTTGTTCACAGGTATCCCATTACTGCTGCCCGAGGGTAAGCAATGGGTGCAGTCGCGGACCGGACAGAATATCTCCGTCAGCAAGCTAGTCAGCTCCAACAAGCCTCCATGGGAAAGGCAACGGGCGATGAGCTCCAATGCTCTAGTGACGAATCCGCAAGCCGCCAACGCGTTGGACCTGCCTGACCGAGGCATCGTAGAGAGCTACTTCAGCCTGTACTGTAGGTCGTTCATGAGCCGTATATTTCCCGTGTTGGATCGAGTCTTGTTCAAGGAAACCATAGATGTCGCCTATCAGCAATCGCGCACCAAGTTCTCCTACGGCAAGGCTAGCCTCAAGGCGTGCATCCTGGCCTTTACTGCATTTGCATCTCTTGTACCACCGCCCGAATTCGAGCACGAATACAGGAATTTGCCGACTATAGATGGCGAGGGCTACTTCACGAAGGCACAGTGCTTAGTCCCGCAGGTCCTGCAAGAGACGTGTTCCATGGAGGGATTACAGGTGGTTTCCATGCTGGTATGTCCGAATCTTGAAGTGTGGTGCTTATCATCGAGCTTCATTCTTTCTTGAGCAAATATGTTCATGAGCTGACTCTACAACAGGCCATGTTTGAACTTGTCACGGGTAACCTTCAGTCAGCCAACTACTATGGTGCCCTTGCAGCTCGCATGATATTCCTACTAGGCGGGCACACCAATCCAGATACCACCAGAGATCCCGAATCACCCCAGGATGAGACTTTCTTCAGATCACAGCAACATCTGCGACGCATCTTTTGGCTGTGTTATACGATCGAGAAAGACGTGTCCCTGCGTACCGGACAACCCCAACAATTCTCTGAAGAAAACTGCGACTTGACGCTCCCGCCCGGATACGTCGATATTCTGTTTACTTGTCCCGGCGACTGCCGTCAATTGCCCCCCGATGACCTGCCCGAAGACCCCGTCTTCCCGGTCGATATCCGCCTCAGTATCATCAAGTCTCGAGCGTACAGTGCCCTGTACTCATTCAGAGGTCTCAAGAAAACCGACGCAGAGATCCTGAAAGAAATCCGCGAGCTGGACGATGAGCTCGAAGAATGGAGATTGTCGATCCCTCTGGCATGGAGACCAACCCTTTCCTTTTCAACTGAAATACCAGACCCAAACGCCAGCATGCACTCGGTTATACTCCGACTGAACTACCACCTCTGCATGACCATGATCCACCAAGCCAGCGGCCGATGCAAGTCCTGGTCCACCGAGCAAGGCGGGATCATGGACGGCGTGAGCTCCAGTCTCGCCCTCTCCGTTGAAGCCAGCCGCTCAACATTGTTGTATCTTCAAGCGTCAGAGCATGTTCTTATCGACGGAATTTTCTGGTAAGCCCCCCCTCTCATCCCCACCTTCATTATCCCCCAAAACACCCCCGTCCCGGAACAAATCTAACCCAACCCCCCAGGACCCTAATCTTCTACCCCATGTCCGCCCTCCTCGCCATCTTCTGCAACATCCTCCAAAACCCCTCCGACCCCCAAGCCACCAAAGATCTGGGACTACTCAAAACCGCCATGAGCATGATGGAACGCATCTTCCTCCGACAGCCCTCCTCCGTCAACGAGATCGTGCACATCAAGATGGTGGCGGATTTTGTGGCGGAACTGTATCGTCTCGCTAGCTGTGCCATTGAAAAGGCGTGGGGTGAGCGTTCGGGGTAGACTTGATACCATGAGGAGCTGCAGGTAGGTGGGTGGGTAAAGGGAAGGGAAAGCGGGATGGAGTTTGTGAGTCGGTATTGCTTACGAATGTGTTGAAAGGGAGCTTTTATTTTGTATATATAGATTTCTTGTCAATACGGATATAGTCGATGAAATTAACCTGCCTCGCCGCTTTTTTTTCTTCTAGGAAATTGTCGAGACACGCTAAGCTTTAAGTCGCGGCTACTATTCTGGGAGTCGGAGTTCTGGGGAATCTACAGATCGGGCAACTGCGCTCATCGGTCAGGGGTTATTCCAAGAGGCTGGCTTGCTGGGGGAACTAATTGCGGAGTTGATCTCTGTAATATAGGTATCTGTCGGTGCGAATCTCAGGGAAGATGAGGTGTTCTATGGCTTCTGCTTGGGGCAACACAAAGGAAATTACTCAAACAGTGGGGAGAGAAAAGCGGCCGTACAGCCATGAAATTGAGGTGTTGGTTGTCTAGTGGAAGGTCTGAAGCTATCTAGGATGCCTGCATACGCTTTACTCGAATTGGTCGACTACATGTGCCCTCGAGCTGGCGGTGGTGCCCGAGTGCCCAAAAGGTCACCTGACATTGGGGCTATGGCCTCCCACCGTCGTGAGGTTGAGACCTCTGCTCTGCTTTGAGCAATGGTTGTCGACGACTATAGCACGAGTATAGCGTGCCAACGAGATGGGCAACTTTGCGGAGTTAAATGGCACAAACGGAGGGTTCCAGGTGGGGATGAACACCGGGTCGATCTCCATAGCCCCAGGTCAGTTTCACAACGATCCCTAACTAGTGCCTATCAAGTCAGCACTAACACCCGCGTTTTGGCTCAGAGCGACCCGAGACTCCACCGGCTCCTCTCTCTGCCGTCCCATTTTCTCGCGATCCAGATTTCGTCGATCGTGGGACTCTACTCGATCAGATACACAGCAGATGCTCGAGAGGCGGTGCCCGGACGGCCCCTCTTAACATATCTGCTTCCGGTCACTCCTAGCGGCTCAATCATTATTACATCCCGGAGCAAAGACTGCATGACTGGTATTGTGGAAGAAAATGATCGGATCATTATCAGCCCCATGGACATAGCACAAGCAACACGGCTATTCGAAAAGAAGGTAGGTGTGATGGCCAAGAAGGAAGACCTCATTGAGCTCAGCAACACACTCGACTGTCTGCCACTTGCAATGGCCCAAGCTGCAGCCTATATCAACCAGAGAGAAGGCCGGCTATCAGTATCAGAGTACCTGAAGAGGTTCCGGAAGAGCGACAAGAAAAGCACAGCCCTCCTCGATTTTAACGGGGGGCAGCTGCGTCGAGATCTAGACGCAAACAACTGTATCCTTCGGACCTGGCAAATATCATTCGAACACATTCAGAGCATCCGACCAGTTGCAGCAGACCTTCAATCACTTATGTGTTTCTTTGACCGACAGGGCATCCCTGGAACTCTGCTTCGGTATCAACAATGGAAAGAGAACACATATAAAGAATCAACCACAGAGGAAGAGGATAGCACATATGATGATGCAGATGATAATACATCAGAATCCAACACGGATGATGAATTCGAAGAAGATCTCATCATTTTAAGAAACTATTTGATGATCTCGAGTAGTGCAGATGGGACAAGTTTTGAAATGCATCGACTGGTCCAACTTGCTATGCGGAAGTGGCTTGAGGCTTGTGGAATGTTTGAGAAATGGAAGCAGCGTTTTATCAAGATTCTTTGTCGAGAATTTCCAGAAGGAAACTTCGAGAACTGGGCACTGTGCGAGCCGCTCTTTTCGCATGTACAATCCGCTGCCATGCAAAGGCCAGAAGGAGAACAGTCGTTGCAGGAATGGGCTGGACTGCTCTATCAGGCAGCATGGTATGCGGCGTCTAAAGAAAATGGGGCTGAGAGTGAGAAGATGGCAATTTTGTCTATGAGGACGAGACAGAGATTATTTGGCCCAAATACCCTCGAAGCAATCGATAGTGTCGAGATAGTGGGGATGGCATATGATATTCGAGGGAAATGGAAGGAAGCCGAGGATCTCCATTTGCAGGTGTTAGAAACCCGCAGGCAGGTACTCGGGCCACAGCATCTTGTTACTCTGCAGAGTATGGAAACCCCTGGATTAAACTATTGTGCACAGGGGCGATGGCATGAAGCCGAGAATATCCAAACGCAGGCGGTTAAGACCTGTAAGCGGATACTTGGATCAGAACATCATACTACTCTAGCTAGTATAAACAGCCTCGCATCAACCTACACGAACCAAGGGAAATGGACAGAAGCTGAGAATCTCCAGTTGCAGCTGGTAGAGACAATCAAGAATATACGTGGACTGAAGCATCCTGATACTCTAACCATTATGGATGATCTAGCATCAATCTACTGGAAGCAGGAACGACAGAAGGAAGCTGAGGGCCTTCAGATCCAGGTGATAGAACTTCGCAAGCAGGTACTCGGGCTAGAATATCCTGATGTTCTACAAAGCATAAGTAACCTCTCAGCAATATATTCCAGCCAGTTACGATTAGATAAAGCCGAGGAGCTTCAGATTCAGGTGATAGAGCTTCGCAAGCAGGTACTCGGGCCAGAACATCCTAATACTCTGATCAGTATGAACAACCTCGCATCAACCTACTCAAAACAGGGACGCGAGATGGAAGCTGAAGAGCTTAATGCCCGGGTATTTGAGCTCTGCAAGCAGGTGCTCGGGCCAGAACATCCCAGTACTCTGGTTAGTATGAGCAACCTCGCTTCGACTTACTTAAACCAGGGCCGCGAGAAGGAAGCCGAAGAGCTTCAGATTCAGGTGGTAGAGATTTCCAAACAGGTGTTTGAGCCAGAATATTCTGATACTCCAATCAATATAAATGATCTCTCGGCAATTCATTGGGCGCAGGGCCGAGTGAAGGAAGCTCAAGAGATTCAGACCCAGGTGCTAGAGGCTCGCAAGCGGGTGGTCGGGTCAGAGCATCCTGCTACTCTGATGAGCATGCACAACCTTGCTTTGGTGTTAAGGGCATCAGGAGATCTGAAAGCTGCGTTCCAGTTAATGAAAGAATGCGTTCAACTCCGCGGCCGCATATTAGGTCCCGACCACCCAGATACTATCTATGCAGCATCTACTCTTAGTGAGTGGGATGGCACCGATGACTCCCAGTCTACCGAATCCAGCGATGCAATGACTGAAACTCAGATATCGGATCACCCTCACGCCGCTCCCACAGAGCCTCCAGAGCTAGTTTCTACAAGTAAGCTCACCCAATCCAGCACTGCAACAACAGAAAGTCAAATAGCAGATCACTCCCAGTCTACCAAATCCAACGATGCAATGGCCGAAGCCCAGATGTCAGATCACCCTCGCACCACTCTCACGGAGCCTTCTCAGCTAGTTTCTACAGCCATGCTCACCCAGTGCCGCGATGCAACGCCTGAAAGTCAAATAGCGGATCACCCTCACGCCACCCGCAGGGAGCCTTTAAAGCGAGCTTCTACAACCAGCCGACCTCAGTAACGAAAAAGTCTCCTCTCGCCTAGTCCTCCGCAGAAAAGACAGTTTCCTGGTCCCAACATTGCACCGTCCCGGCAGTAGTGATCTTAGCATGTCGCAGGATGATTAGAATATGTTACAGATTGATTGAATGCATTGCAGGCTTATTGGATATCTTCAAATATTAGAATCTCGCATCCCGAAGAAACAGTAGTCTGTATCCGAGCAGCTGTCACCGAAGGCCAGGGATTTAATTATCCGGATATTGATGCCGACAATGTACCATAAGGAGTGATTCTATTAGAAACAAACTAGTGTCGAACCAAACGGCGTCTTGACCAGAAAGGTGTACAGAGACCCATGAGGGTGTGAATGCTTTCTAAGTAGTGCAGGTTCTGATATAATCTTCATACCGCAAAGAGGATGTATAGCGGATGGATATAGTATAGCCTCAGTCGTGCTTTGTGTTTCTATCTGACATGTGTACTCTGTACAAGACCAAGAATACTAGTAAGTACTCAAAGTATTAAATTAGCCGGGCATGTACTTCTAGGATATGAGACGAATGTTTGGGAAAAACCGGTAGAAAATTACTATGGAGAGGTATCCAGCTAACTTTGTACTATCCGTGTTTTGTTGTGTATGTTGGTACGGGTACTCTGATCACCCAATGCTCGAGTTGCACTCGTCTTTACCGTAGGGATGGTGGTAACAGGGCGAGCTTGTACTTGAGTGCGGAATCATTAAACATTTCGCGGTCACCACATTTACACGACTCGACATGACTACTGCTTAAGCCCTACAACGTCTACTGGGAAAATAATAATCCACAAAACATATTGCATTTGCATTGGTTCTATAAAACTCCACAATGTTCAAAACCTGTTCAAAACCTGCGCCAAGTCAGTCAGCAAGGCGATTCATTCATTCATTCACTCAAAGCAAGCAAATCAAGCAAAGCATAGCAAAGATGCTTATTTCAGATATTTAGATGCGCAGTTGTAATCAAAGAGCAGGCTGGTAGACGTGCTTTCAGATGGGGTTGAAACAAAGATAATACGCAAATCATCATATAAGAAAGCAGGAAGCAAGGGGTTGTGTGGAACGTACCATTTAGGTTGTTAGTTGGCGGTGGAGTTGTCGAGATTGTGTGTGGGAGTGAGCAATTGGCGAGCTCGCAAGCTGTCATGAAGCTTGCAGGTCTCGAGGACCGTTGAGCGAGGCCATGGCGGACGTGGTTGGTGTAGACGAAAGAAACGGGTTGCGGGAGGGATTTGGGGCGTTTTTAAACGCGCGGAATTAGCGCGGCACGTGATTAGGAGAGGGGCGGAACAATGATGTTCCTTGTGCATGCCGGATTGGGCGATTGTTTTGGAGGTCAATTCGGGTTGGCGGTCTGGGAACTGCGATGTACCTGCGTTGGGTTTGGGCCGGTGGCCGTGTTTTGTGCAGGGGGAGTGGTCGGGTTTAAGGGACATTTGACTGTCCTGTCAGGCTCCATTTCGCCTGCTCTTAGCTATGGGATTTGTTTTGCACGGCGAGTGCAGTAGGCCGTAAGGGCCAAGGTTTGACCACTCGGTGGAAGGTGATGGGCCAATTAGTGGGGACACGTTCAGCCTTCGATTCTGCCGTCTAGGAGATCCCACAGAAGTCGCGCCTCTTCAATGGCTTTTTCGTCGGAGGCGGACTTTTTCTTGCTCTCTTCGTCGGTCTCCTGGGCCGAGGATTGCGCGGCGAGTCCATCTGCCTCCAGCCGTTCTAGAACACTCGTAATTTCGGCCTTGAGCTTGTCCATTTGCTGGATTTCGTCCCGTGTTCGACTCAATTGCTCTTCCATCATCATGATCAGGGATTCGCGCGCTTGGTGGGGCCGGTACAGGTTTAGGAGGTGGTGGGCGTTGATGAAGAGGTTGCGCAGGTCCTCGACCTTTGATTCAAACTGTTCGGGGGACACGGACAGAATGCCGACGAATTCGAGGAAGTTGAGGAGGAGCGATTTGCTGATCTTGAGGAGGTAGTATGCATGGTTCAGTGGGCGGGAGGGCTCCGATAGGGCTTGTCGGTCGGTCTCTGCTGCCGTAGAGGGGTAGAGCTGGGTGATGCCTTGGTCTTGTAGGGATGGGAGGGCGGTCGAGAGCTGTAGGGCATCGGTGAGCAAGAGTGGCAGAAGAAGATGATCGGTGTACTCACGCTTTGGAGCTCTCCGAACACGCTGTAGTGTCCGGAGGTCGGGATCGCGGGAGGGACAAGCAATTGAAGTTCCGGAGGCAGGTCCAGGGAGCGTAGCTCGGTCGGTGTCCAGTCCTTTCTCCGAGGCTTTCCGTCTTCGCCTGTGGAGGCCTCCTTCTTGACCTCTTCTAGCTTCTTGAGATTGTCGGGCGTGAAGTGCTTCCACAGGGGAGGGGGCGGGGCGAACGCGGTCGCGACCGTCCGTTGCTGCGCGGCTTCGGCCATGCTTGTTGGCAAGGATCACGACTGGTTGTCTCGGGGAGGGGAGGGGAGTTGAGAGTGAAGACGTGAGGGAGGGAGCCGGCCGAGTGGGAGTGCCGCGCAATGCGGAGATCGGGCTTGGCTGGCCCGTGGCCCGTGCAGCCAAGGCGGCCAGCACTTCCGTCGCCGCTCTTGCACTCGTGGATCCGACCAACTCTCCTCACCCATGAGTCCTGGCCTCGCCTGAACACCGCGGAAATGCCTCGCAATGGTTTTGCTGCTGGCTCGGCAAGCCCCCGCTCCCCCCAGAATGAAATCACGGGCACCATGTCTCGCCTGTACCAGCGCTCCTACCCCGTCGTCGATACTGTCGCGCTGGCGTGCATTGTCGGCACCTGGATACTGGTACGTGGTCCGACTCCCCTGACCGCGGAGATTCTCATACGAGTGTCTCCTGCAGATCCAGTTCTTCGCGACCCCGTTCCACCGCATGTTCTCCCTCGACAATAAGTCTATTCAGTTCCCCTATGCCGTCGTCGAGAGGGTCCCCGTCGGTAAGCAGATCGCCGACCCCCCCGCATACTTGTCTTTCCCCTATACTCACTGTCGCTTCGTAGTGTGGTCGATTATCTATGCCGGAGTTATCCCGTTCCTGATCCTTCTCGTCTGGGCTGCTGTGTTTCGTCCCTACCCGCACAAGGTCCAGGTGACCTTACTCGGTTTCCTCATTGCGCTGATGTTGACGAGCCTCGTTACGGATATCATAAAGAACGCCGTCGGAAGACCTCGGCCGGACTTGATTTCGCGGTGCATCCCCAGAAAGGGTACTCCCGAGGATGCGCTCGTGTCGTGGACGGTGTGCACTCAACCCAGTGAGCACATGCTCCAGGAGGGATGGAGGAGCTTCCCCAGTGGTCACAGTAGCTTCTCCTTTAGTGGGCTCGGCTACCTGTCGTTGTAAGCTTCCCTTCACATTCTACCATACTTAAGGACAATGATCCTCATCCTTGCATTTTTCAGTTTCTTCTCCGGCCAAATGCACGTGTTCAGACCAAGGACCGATCTCTGCCGCAGTCTCATCGCCTTTGTGCCACTACTGGTTGCCCTTCTCATTGCCATCTCTCGCCTGGACGACTACCGCCACGATGTATACGACGTTACATGTGGTTCGGTACTTGGCTTGTCAATCGCTTATTTCTCGTACCGACGCTATTACCCGACCCTGCGGTCCGTGACCTGCGACATGCCGTATGGAAGAGACGACGCCCTGGGCTCTGATGGCTTCTCTAAGCTGGCCGACGATGAAGAACAGCAAATTTTGGGCCACGGCTCTGGATCGCGTCAGTGGCAACCCCGTGAGGAATCCTACCCGCTGGCTACAGCTGCCACCTCGTAAAGGTAGACACGCCTTTACTATTACCTACCCTGTACCTCTTTCTATGATACCCTAGACTCATGGATGGTTGACCCGCCATTTGTCTTGAAACCTTGCATCTCGTCATATATAGAAAACATACGTATCCCACCAATTTAGGCTGTTCAATCTTGGATATATATTATGCTATTACCTACAACTTGGAGATATCCCTATGCTGAACACTTGTCCACTCCTTTACCTCATGGAAGTCCATGACCCTGTTGGGCCCCCCAAATCGCCCCAGGGTGTCTCCCCAGTTTCTGTTTGAAGCGATCTCTGGACTCCACTTAATCAGCTCATGAACCTTCTCTGGTACCTTGCCTTCCATCGCATCGACGATCAGACCCCCGATGGACGGAAGGTATTTGTAGCCTGTTCAATTTTAATATCAGCAGAATCCAGAAGCACCACTGCAAGAAGTCTTATCTCTCCCTGAAGCACGGCATCCCAGAATGAACGATTGATGCTGGGGGTGACGATCGATGATGAACTCGCGGTTGGCAGTATCGGCACACCAACAGATCCTTGCGAAGCTGAATGGACGGTCGGCCAATTGGGGCAATGTCTCCCTTAGAAGGGCCCGGACTCTCGTTTCCGATTCCAAGGGAACCTGTGTTTTCTCGAAGGGGAGGCCCTGTACCGTTCCATCTGGCGCACGGACCATGTTGGTGTATCCCGGATGCTCATCGCAGATCTTGATCTCACCACGTTCCTCGTCTGGCTCGAAGAAAAAGCCTTTCTCAATATTGAAGATGACTGGGATATCCTTGTAAAGTGCCCGCTCCTCGGGCTTCAAAGCGATGTGAACGAGTGTCCACGCAGTTGGACGCAGCTGATCCTTGAAATCCAAGAATTGGCCTGCATTTGCCCCGGCACATAGTATCGTCTGGTCCGCGCGCCAGATTTTACCATCTGCTGTGACGGCCCCCTTGACGTCGTTGTTTTCGAAAATGAGCGTGATGACCTTGCCGGCCGGCGACCCAGCCACAAACTTGACGCCGAGTTTCTTTGCTTCCTCTGCTGCAGCGACCAGGGCATTCCGAGCATGGGCCCAGCCGGCGCCAGATCGCAGGAAATAGCCTTTCCAACCTGGGAAATCACCCTCTAGAACAGCAGGCGCGAGCGCGCGAAGCTGCTCTGGCCGTGACATCTCCACCAGGTTTGTGTCCCCTTCGGGCCTCACTCGGACACCAAGACGGCCCAGACCAGCTGGGGTTGAAGCCGACATGAGGAGACCGACATTGTGATAATAGGGCTGGAAGAGAGGATCGTTCTTCCACCCCTGGAAGGCTTATTCTCTCAGAAGCTCGTTTACCTCAATTTCATCCTTTCTATTGCTGTATTGACCGGAAGAGATAATTTTGTTGACATCGTTTCCAGCGGAGATGGCCGATGGTACGGGGTAAGGATCCAGGACAGTCACGTTGGTGTAGCCCCTGCGCGCCAGGTGAAGGGCGGTTGAACAGCCCCAAGTGCCTGCGCCAACGATCAAGATCGAGGACGATTTTGTTATCGTCATTGCGTAATGCTATGTCGCAAGTGTGAATACGGTGAGGGGTAGATGGAAGGTCTCAAAGACGCTGCTCTAGTCGAGGTACTTTCGGAACGGAGTTGCACTCAACTAGCCGGTTGAGAAACCAAGGTCGCGGGGACCACTACTGCGTATTGGTCTTTATACATGGCGAAAGTAGTAGGCCAATGGATCATGAGATGTCGGAGGTTGCCATCCACCCACATGCAGGAAGGTCCAGGCGGTGGTAATCGACAGCGATAACCGGCCCGCCTGGCTATCGCCGCGGCGCGTCCTCGGGTTACCCTATGAGACCGACTAACATCAACTCCCCCGCATGCACCGTCTACAGCCTAACCGGATAGCTCGTGTGGGCCGCGATGACTCCGCCGACGTCGGCCACAAGCGTGGCGTGTCCGGACCAAAACCGAGTGGAGGTGTCGAATCACCCCAACGATTATCCCCGGGTGCATTAGCCCTCATGCAAGATAACGCTAGAACGGCCGCATCTTCATCTTGGCCCAAACTAGAAGTTCGGCGGGCTTTGCCGTTTATTCGTTCGCTTGGACCTTAACTTCCCCGGGGATCGTCGCGCGCAGCCGGGCCGGGCTGGTCTTGCCTTCGCCTGGACCCAATAGCAGCCGTTGCTGCATCCCTTGCCTTCACTTCGCATTAGGGTGCGTGCCACTGCATGGCTCGGCCTTTTTATCGCGATAAACCACCAGTTTATCTTGTGTTTCCCTTGCCACCTATCTATTTCGCGATATCTACCTTCGTTGATATGCTACCCCGGGTTAAGTCTGTCGATAGTGTCCCGCTATAAAAGGGCGGTGGCCGCTGTTGGATATGGCCCTGCTACTTTCCCCTAGATTGAACACGGTGATTTGAATTTGTTGCTCGCTGTTCATTGAAAGAACAGCCTGCCAAGCAGTGATTGATCGCACGGCGTCATGGCTCGCTTTCGGACCGAGACACTGCAAGATGCAGATGTCGAGGAATATTCTGCGAATCCAACGGTGGCTGATCATGTATCCAAGAAGCCCGTGGCCAGCGCGGATGCCCTAGGGATCGCTCTCGGGGAAAGCAGCACCATCGAATATACCATTGACTCGGACAACTCGCCCTACCTGGAAGTGCGAGCCAATGTGCCCAACACGGATGACCCTACACTGCCCGTGAACACGTTTCGGATGTGGTTTCTGGGTGTTGTCTTTACTCTGGTGGGTATACTATTCCAGATACTTTGAAAGCTATCGTCCTGACACACTACCAAGCTCGGCACAGGTGTAAATCAATTCTTCTCCATGCGATACCCGAGTGTGACCATTACGTCGCTCGTGACCCAGCTTGTCAGCTACCCCGTGGGCTGTTTCTTTGCCAAAGCACTGCCAATCATCAAGTTCCGTGTGTTTGGTCGGGAATTGAACATCAACCCAGATCATCATTTCAACATCAAAGAACACGCGGTGATTACAATCATGTCCAATCTGAGTTTCAATCAGTCATGGGTGAGGGTCCCCGTTGTGAGAGATTGTCCGATTGTCTGTTTCACTGACCCAGAGGATAGGCTAGTGCTATCATCCAAGCTCAGAAGGTGTATTTGAAGATGTCCACACCAGTGGGGTATCAGATCTTGCTATCACTGTCGATGCAGATGTTTGGGCTGGGTCTTGCTGGTTTGTCGTATAGATATATTATTGAGCCGCCGCAAATGGTATGTATTGATGACCCATGCCTGTTCGTTGCTGACAGCTCAGATCTGGCCATCCACATTGGCCAATGCTGCGCTATTTCAAACCCTCCACAGTGGTGGGAATCCCATTGCAGATGGCTGGACGATTTCTCGGTATCGGTTCTTCATGTACGCCTGCATTGGAAGCTTCTGCTGGTACTGGTTCCCTGGGTATATCTTTACCGGACTGAGTACCTTTGCGTTTATCTGTTGGGCAGCTCTGAGTAAGTGAAACGTGCATTGCACAGACGTCTCGCTGACACGTCACAGACAACAAGGTCGTTAACAACCTTTTTGGCATGACCACGGGCCTCGGATACATGCCGACAACGTTCGACTGGAGTCAAATCGCCTACAACGGGTCGCCCCTTACGATTCCGTTCTGGGCCCAGGCAAATGTATTCGCGGGCTGGTTCTGCGAGTATGCTGTTGCAGCCCCAATCCTCTACTACACCAACACCTGGTTCACGGCGTATCTTCCGCTCACGAGTAGCGATGCGTTCGACAACCCTGGCAACCAATACAATTCCAGTCGTATCCTGGATAACTCGGGCGCCATCGACGAGGCAAAGTATAAAGCTTATAGCCCTATCTTCCTGCCGGTGACGTTTTCTCTCGGATACGGCGTGGGATTTGCGGTGTTGAGCTGCCTGATCACCCATGTTTTGTTATATCACACCAAAGATATCATGAGCACTGTCCGGGGCGAGACCAAGAAAGATGTGCATGCCAGAATGCTCTCCCGGTATCCCGATGTGCCATGGTGGTGGTATGCTCTTTTGACGGTATGTACCAGCTCTTATGTTGAGAATGGCGACTGACATAAGACAGGTTATCATCGTTGCTGTTTCTATTATGGTACAGTATGTATGGGATACGGGACTCCCGTTCTGGGGATTGTTTATCACACTCGCGTTGGCTGCGATCTACGTGATCCCTGTGGGAACAGTGTATGCCGTGGCGAATTTGAACAGTAACTGCCTGACTGTTATGGGAGAGATTGTGTCCGGTTATTTGGTCAAGGGCAAGCCGCTTGTGCTTCTGATCTTCAAAGTGAGCTTGGGTTAAAATATGCAACGTGCGTTTGCTAATATTTCCTCAGTTCTACGCATACACGGGACTCAGCCAGGCAATGTATTACGCGGCAGACATGAAGGTTGGTCGATTCCGTATATTGGTGGAACCTATGCTAATGGTTATGCGTGTTGCACAGCTTGGATTGCATATGAAAATCCCACGCCGGACCTTGTTCGTCGCTCAATTGGTTGCTTGCATACTTGGAACCTTGACCCAGAGTGAGTTGTTCTAAAGCCGTACAAGCTATCCTGATTACTGACTGGATCAGACGGCGTTTTGCTGTGGATGCTTGGGAATGTTAAGGATGTTTGTTCCGAGGATCAATCGGACGATTTTACTTGCCCGCACGGTCGAGTCAACTACAACAGCGCAGTCTTCTGGGGTGGTAAGTAAATCTCTCCAGTCTCGCCGACCTTAAATGATAAAACCACAGCTGTTGGGCCCGCCCGCCTGTACAATATCGGCAAGATGTATTCCGGCCTCCTGCACTTCTTCTGGATCGGGGCATTGCTCCCGATCATCACATACGTCCTCCGCAAGAAGTTCCCGGAGGCACGGTTCCTAGACGCGATCCACTGGCCGATTTTCTTTGCTGGCACCGGCAACCTGCCTCCTGCGGTATGTTCGCATCTGTCAAGTGATGTCCAGCTAACTGACAGTGCTAGACCGGTATCAACTACTCCACTGCCTTTGTCGTCAGTCTCATTTTCAACAAGGTGAGTGATCCGTGACTTTGAATGAATCTACTAGTCTGACCAGTAATAGCTCATCAAAGACCGCAAGCCCATGTGGTGGGCTAAATACAACTACGTGCTCTCGGCGGCACTGGATTCCGGCGTCGCCGTGTCCGCCATTGTGATCTTTTTTGCTTTGACATTTCCAGGTTTTACATTCAGCTGGTGGGGGAATACTGTTAACGACGGGACTGTGGATAGCAAGGGTACCCCGTGGTATGAGCTGAAAGGCAACCAGACCTTCGGCCCGACTACTTGGGCTTAACGAGCATTGAAAAGGAGGATTACAGGGAAATGATACACTATGCGATGGATGACTATTTTGTTTACCTTGGGTTGGAATGTATCCTACCTGGGGTGGCATTTTGCTATTGTAAGATGATCCCAGAAATGAACATGGTTTCAAAGCAGCCCCCGGGCAAACAGTACTGACTACGGTCAAGTTTTACTGCCGACTGTAGATCTGAGCTATGGGAATACGCAGTCATGGCCCATTCCAGATCCAGGTTGGATCAAATTGCAGCAGTTGTCATTAGTCAGTAACCCTGACGATAGGGCTGAGGGGTAGCCGTTGAGCCGTGGATTGGTCGGGAATTTGGATGCCAGCCAAAGCCAGGTGCTCGAAATGCACTGTAACGAGTCTGCCTTGATTGGCACACGTCCTACTATTATGGGACGGCGAATGGGTACCGTTGAGCCGGCTAATCATTCTCAAGTGACTACATCCACGCATTGAACAGCTGCCAAACCACTACCGCGCCATACACAGCAGTATGCGAAGACGACGTCATTTTCGCGGACGGCTGGATGGCGAAAACGGTGAAAGCCCTTGCGGATATATATCACCGCCCCAAGCCCACCCCATGGATCTACCTCCGGCTTTTCTACACGGAGACCTCGCTGAGCTGGTCCTCCTCCGACTTCGCCTGGCGCAACATGCCCCTCGTCTTCCTCTTCGGGATGCTCTCTGCATTCGCAGGGCTCATATCGATCCGCCGCATCAGACTCCGCGGACACTCGCACCTCAACAACGCCACGATCGGAGTCCTCTGCCTCATTGGCGCGCCCTGCTTCATCGGCCTGATGTACATGATCAGGAGGTACTCCCTCATGCCGATCCAGGGTGTCGTGGAGATGAATTCACATGGCTGCTGCACGCAGGGCCTGGTGTTCCCGCGCGAGCGGATCGATGGATTGATCGGGTATCTGGTGGAACGGCACGACGGACAGACGGATGCCCTGATCGAGGAGTATGCCGAGAAGGAGCATTTGATGCGATATGCGTTGGCGCCGCAGCAGTTACAGCATATTGGGTTGAAGTCTAGTAGGGGAAACCCGGAGATCAATACGCAGAGTATGTGGGCGTTCTGGTACGAGGAGAATGATCCGCGGCTGCTGAGGGGGGAGCATCGGGGGCTGTTGCGGGATCGGCATGTACGGGGGTTGTTGGACGGGCGTTGATGCTTTTCTGTCGATATTTCAGATCATATGCAGCACTGTCCCACTTTTCAGTATACATGTTTTGTTACATGTCTCTATCACGGAGAAATGGTATTCTTGCCTGAGGCAGTAATGACAGCCGGTGCCCCAGGCTGCCCGGCACGGAACAACAAACCCCCGCCAGTTAACTAGTTAGTTAGTTAACTAGTTATCAGATGGCCGTTAGTCACGGTGTCGCGATAGTTAGTTAACTAGTTAACTAGTCGATAAGCGACGTTGTGCAGCTGGTGTGCTGCTGCGATGCTTGCCGATTAACTGCATCTGCTCCGCGCAGGCCAGCCAGTCACTCTCTGCAGGGATCGGCCTGCTGCCCCTCCCGGTCACGTTGAATCCCTCGCCACAGCCAGCGCTTAACCTAGAACACATCTCCATCGAACGAGCCTCCTCTCGTCCCTGTGTTTTCTGTATAGACTACAGACAGCCATCGATCCTCCCCCCCCGCCTGGCCATGTAAAATCCGGATGCCGCGCAAGAAGGCCGCAGACCGCGTGGGTCCGGTCAAGACCCGAAGTCGCAGCGGCTGCAAGGAATGCCGCGCCAGTCGAGTCCGCTGCGACCTGACCAAGCCGATCTGCACCCGCTGCATTGAGAAGGGCCTAGTATGCTCGACCCAGCTGGTGCTGAAGTGGGAGTCGGAGTTCGTCAGCCGCGGCCTGGCCTTTGGCAGGGCTGGCGTCTGGAGCAAGGCGCGCCCTGCCGCGGGGCCTCCAGCCAGGGCCTCTCCCGCCAGCCTTGATGACCAGCAGCAGCCGTGGTGTGCCCTGCCGCGGATCGAGCCCTGGGCGTTCGTCAACAGCGGCGTCTCCTCCTTCCAGCAGCCCTACGAGCCCAACGCCCTCGTCCTCCGCACCGGCCCCTGGCGCGACGACTGGTTCGACCAGGCCTCGGGCTGGTCGCTGTCGCTGGACATGCCCGCCTGCTCGCCCGTGCCACTTCTCTCCCCGCAGCCCGCCCCGCCGCTGTCGCTCTTCCCCAGCCTGTCCTCCGACTCCAATCACGGCCTGCTGTTCGACTACTATCTCCAGCAGGTCTGCCCCCGCACCACCGCCAGCTCCAAGCTCTCCTCGCCCTTCGCCTCCGTCATCCTCCCCTTCTGCATGTCCGCCTCGCCAATCATGTTCCAGGCCATCCAAGCCCTGGGGGCCTGCCACTGGTCGCGCTTCGACTCGACCTACAGCGTCATCGGCCTCCGCCTCAAATCCGAGGCTCTCCGAGGCCTGCGCCATCGCCTCGCAACAGAAGGTTCCGCAGCCTGCTCAGCCGACCCAGAGGTCCTAGCAATCATGATGATGCTCTGCCTCTACGAGATCGTCGACAACTGCGATCAGCGCTGGACCATCCACCTGAAAGGCGCGAAGGAGCTGATCCGCCTGCGCCGGCAGCACCAGCAGCAACTCTCCCATTCTTCCTCCCGCCCTCAAGACCCCGTCTCCACCTTCGCCGAGCTCTTCTTCGCCTTCCAAGACGTCATGGGCCGCACCGCCTGCGGCGAAGAGGTCCTCTTCGGGACAGACTACTGGCAAGAGAATGAGCGCAACATCGACCTGTGGATGGGCTGCAGCCCGGAACTGGTTTCGATCCTCTCCTCCATCACCGAGATGAGCCGCACCCGCCGCCAAACCACCACCTCCCCCGCCGCCCGCGCCACCTTCTCCAAACGCGCCGCCTCCCTCGGCCGTCGACTGGAGAGCCTTGTCCAGGATATTGACGACGCCAACAACAACGAAGACAACACTCTTCGCTCCGTCGCAGAACTAAAACGCCTCGCAGCCGTGCTATACCTCCACTGCGCGCTCTACGGCGCATCCCCAGCCACTCCTTTGGTCGTCGTGTACGTCCGCCGCATTCTAACACTGGCCTCTGCTCTGCTAGACTCTGGTTCATTGGTAAGCATGACATGGCCCCTTTTTGTAGCTGCTGTCGAACTAGACCCGCTTCACGACGAAGTGTGGCGGGATTCCACGGACGCCACAGCCGTGTACGGCCGCCCACTGGTCCTACGTGCATTGGCAGCGATGGCCGAGTCGAGTGTGTCGAACGTGGCGAGGACGAGAGCGGTGATCGTCAAGGTGTGGCAGGCCAGAGAAAGTGATATGTTGAAGGGGGCGGCGGGCGACGCCGTGCATTCGGATCAGGTTGCGTGCGGGAATGATTGGGAGTGGTATGTTGCGCCGATTAGTACGGCGATGAGTTTGGCGTGATGGGACTTGGTGGGAGTTCAGAGGGGAAGGCTTGGGTATATTTCATGAAGTACAGTACAGTGCAGTGCAGTGCAGTGCAGGGAATTTTTGGTCCAGAGTTTGGTGTATGGATGGCTGTCTGATCATGTTATTGGTTGTGTTGCTGGGTTGGTTATGTCTCATGTGTTTGGGTAAGATGATGTCCCGAAGGATGCCTGAGGTTGGACTGGAGGGTCTTTGACTCTGTAATGACTGTATGATTTGTTGGCTGTATGCCGATACATATTTCAGTTGCTTTCACCGGGTGGATTTTCGATATTTCATTTTTGTTCGACAAGATTGCCGTCTAGATGCGCAGCCTTGTCTGCAAGTCATTTCACGTGATGCCTTGAGGTTGGTCTTCAATCGTAGTGTTATTTCATGTCTTGGAAGAAGATTAACCCCAAGAGTGAGTCCCACTCAGGGCTTGACACTGTTCTGCCTCAGGCATGACGTCTCTCGGGTATACCTCAGGCATTCATCCGTGACCCAGGCATCAGGCCATGGCTGACCTAAGCACCGCGCCAATCAGCAGCGCCCCGAGGCGGGGTCCGGGCGCGGCGATTGGCCGGACGCGGCGGCAGGACGTCAGGGCGGCAGCGACGGGGAGGGACTGCGGATGGCTTCACCCGCGTCCTGTTGACATCCTCCTCCTTCCTGGACCTCATCTCCCGCCCTCCCACCATCCCTCCGTCCCTCCATCCCTCCATCCCTCCCTGCCAGACGATACCCGGAACCATCCTCGCCCTATCGATCCATCCATCCGCCACGCCTCCAGCCCGTGATCCACGCCGATCCTCCCACGGATACCGACCCCCACGATGGGCCTTGCGGTCTGATCGTACAACTGCCGCGTGACACGTGTAACAAGTGGCTTCCTGGCTTCCTGGCGACCATGACGTCGTCGACGACGCCCTCCACGCTCTCGCACAGCCTGGCCATCCCATTTGCGAGCCGCCTCAGCGAACAGCTGTCGCAGCGGCGGGACCCGGAGTCAGGCACCGACCACACCCACCCCCATACCCCCAGCCATGGCCATGGCGACAAGAGCATCGCCCTTGGGCCACCACTGCGCCCGGCCCCGGCCATCCGCTCGCTGAGCGACGCGGCGAGGCCCGTGGCGGCCACCGCGGCCGCTCCGCATCCCGACGCCCGCCCGCCCAGCAAGGACGACTCGTTGCTGTCGTCCACCCCCGAAACCCCCCGCCGGCCGTCCATGCCCGGCCTGTCGCTGGACCTGCCCTCGCGCGCCGGCTCGCTCTCCGTCTCCAATCGCGCCCCCCTCTCCCCCAAGCTCGACTCCTCCCACATCTACGGCTCCCCGGGCTCCGTCCTGCCGCGGCGCTCCCGCGGCCTCGACTTCTCCCGCGCCTGCACCAACCTGCATCACTCGACCCTGGCCGAGGCGTCCCCGGACTCCTCCCCGATCATTGGCGGGCGCGGCGTCAACATCCCGCAGCGCCGCGGCTCGCCCGGGTCGACCTCCGGGCTGCAGTTCTCCACCTCCAACCCCGCCGATCGGGCGACGATCTCCAGCTCGATGTCGAGCGTCAACCTGCTCGAGTCTGACACGAGCAGCAGCGACGAGGACGACGAGCCCATGATGGGCGACCGCGATGACATGATGATCACCACCACGCCCCAGGCAAAGCGGCTCGGCGGCGGCATGAGTCCGTTCGCGGTGGGGAACGTGTCGAGCCCGGGGAACGAGTGGATGGGGGGATACTCGCAGGCGGCAGCCAGTCTGATGAGCTTCCAGCGGGCGCGGTTCCGCAAGGGACGCAGCCGACACAGCTCCAGCAGCAACAGCGGCAACAGCTCCAAGCAGAGCCCCGGACCGCAGTCCCCGCCGGTGATGAAGAGTATTGAGGGTCAGAACGGGAGCTATTTCGGCCCCCGCCGCGGCAGCCTGAGCCTGGGCACCCGCGACCTGCGCCTGTCGGATGTCAGCGACGAGGGCGAGAGCCGTGCGCGCGGGCAGAGCCCGAGCACGTCGAACTCCGAGGGCGGGCCTTTGGGGGTGATCCGGCGGGCGGTGACGCGGAGAGGCAGTCTACTGGTAAGTCTTTGTATCAGGTGAATTATAGATCATCGAACTGACGGATGCAGCCCAAAACAAAGACGTTCGCACGCATTCGGGCGGCATTGATGGAGGAGTCCGCCCCGATCGACAGTGAAGCCAAGCGGGAGGCGGAGGTGATCCGCCAGGTGAAGGAGAGCGAGCCTGACCAGCCGAACTCCCCGCTGGGGGCTCTGTCGTCCCTGGATACATCCACGCCGGATCCCGGCCCTACGGATGACGTCCCAGTGAAGACGGAGATGGCCACGCCCGACGAGCCGAAGTTCATCGACCAGGCGAATCGGAATTCCGGAGGGGTCGAGTTCTGGAACTCGTTCGACGAGCGCTACCGCACCCCACCACCACCCCAGCGCCGACACGGCGCGTCATCCATCTCGGAAGACGACCTGGCGATGGACTTCACCCCGTCCACGACAGTCGGGTCGCACACCGAGTTCGCCAAACCGAGCGAGCGCCCGGGGTCCCGCAGCGAGACCTCGCAGACGCACACGGGGCTGCTGAGCGAGTTCAAGCGGAAACGCCGGCGGGACGACGACTTCGACCCGAACCTGCTCAAGCGGCGGGCGGTGTCGCCCAGCATGAGCGTGCAGAGCAGTCCCATCATGCCCAACTCGCCGGTGGTTAAGGACACCAGCCCGAGCATCTGGGGGGCGCCGCGGTCGAACCTGGGCTCGCTGTTCCCGGAGCGGGCGGGCGAGAGCCCGCGTGGCAGCCATGTCAGTCATGGGAATCATGCCAATGCCAATGGGAATGGGAACCATGCGAATCGTGCGAACCACACGGGCACGCTGAAGCGGGTGGGCCTGCAGGGGATGACGGAGACCAACGATGGGCTTATGAATATGAGCATTGAATAGCTGCTGGCAGACTGGATGGGCGGGGCGTTCGGGATACATAGGTAGCGATAATATAATATTAATCAGGACAATACATTGCTTAGATACTGTGGACTTTCGAATATCAGACATAGTAGTACTCTCTATCTAGAACTCTAGATACCACCTAGATACTATTGTAAGATGAGCCGCACGTGGGGCGGTCCGCGCTAGCCCGGGAGGGATGTTGACACTCTCCCGCGGAGCTCCCCCGATCCGACTCCGCCACTCCTCCGTTGTTCCCTTCCTATCCATCCTGCCCTCTCCTCTTCTATCGAATCTCCCTCCCTCCCCCTCTACCCCCACCTCATTACACACAGTACTTACACCCATGGCCTCCACCATTGACGTTGCTTCCTCCTTCATCGAGGGCGCCCCGCCCGGCGAGGTACCATCCCTCCCCTCCTGCTGACCTGACCTGACCTGACCCTGATCTCATCGACTCCGAGTCCGACTAACAGCTTGCAGCTCGCAGATGTCGTTGCCGGTAACCTCCCTTCTTCCCTCTGATGAATTCGTCTATCTCCGGATTATCCTAGCCCCAACTCCTCTCTTCTCTCGCTCTTCTATCCCATAACTCCGCTATCCCCCCGCCCCC